>VRLP01007360.1:0-22259 GCA_009660295.1 Lophius piscatorius | reverse complement strand
CTGAGACGTCATCTGGGGTTTTGTATTTTTTAGCACTACTTAAATCAACCCAGTAGTGGAGATGACTCCAACATATTTTTCAATAAGAAAAGTGACTCAAAATGAGCTTAACCAGTTGAGCAGGACATTAAAGGGTTAATCATAAAAATAATTAATTAATTAAAAAAAACAAAACAACTATCCACTTTAGTCAACTCTTTTCATTAAATTCCTCTCTTACATATAAAACAACACTGAAAAGACATTACTGTTATTACATATAAAAGTGTATTTTAAGGCTTTGGCAAGGATTTGTTTCGTCTGATTGTCCTGCAGGGTTAGACTGGGTGGTGGCGGAGAGACGGAGTTCCACATGTTTGTGCTCCACCAGGGATTTCCCCGTCAAAATAAGAGGCAAGCACAAACTAAAGCGCTTGGTAAAAATGTCAACAAAAAATAAGCTTTTTTTGAATGTTTTTGTGCTAAAATCATTGTATGTTTTAAAAGTCGTTCGACACATTTAGAAGCAGCATGTGTGACTCTTGAGTTTTGAGCACATGGGAGAAATGTCACACAGAGAGTTTCTGAAAGATCGGGGTAGGGAAGTTGCTTTAAAATAAACTATGGCCGGACAGGATCCAAGTCTCTGTTGGATTGTTAGTGCTTCTTTTTCCCATGAATATTCTCTGATTAAAACTCAGCATTGTCAGCAAAGATTCCGTTTACTCGTCACGCTGAAATGGTTTACTTTCTAATTCTTTCTTCACTTCCCTCAATCGAAGCAAGAATTTTCTTTTTTCTTTGCTCAATCTTGGTTTTAAAATGGACACAATCATCCGTCAGGTCTTTTCTCCCTTGATCCAAACCACACTGAAATAGGTTCGCTTGCAAACTGTAAATGTTTTGCTTCTCTGGACTTTGTCAACGAAACCCCCCCTACTTCTTTGTATTAGAGTAATTCCCTGGAGGTGGCTCCAACGCTGGCGAGGTATTCCAGCCACAAAGATAGAAACCCTGGTATTTTGTTTTCATCAGCATTGTTTCCCTTCCGCACCGCACTCAGCTACCTATGCCGACAGTTATTTCATCAGCTTATGAGTGTATGTATTCAGGAGCCGTGGGGCAGACTCACGTGTGTGTGTGTGTGTGTGTGTGTGTGTGCATACAGTAGATAACAGCGCGCCCGCCGCCTTGCCTCCTACCTGTGATCCTATGAAGCAGTGACACGTCTTGCACCTCAGCAGGGAGGGAGGAGATGCGCTGACGTAGCACTGAGTCACCAGAGGCGGCGTTTTCCAGCTCCTGCAGAGTCCGGATTAACTCTGCCGTCTGAGGTAGGGAGAGAATGGTAAGCAGGGTAGAAGGGTGAGACGAGCAAAAGAGAGGAGAGAGGTGAGACGACACAGCTCATGAGTCAGTCAAGTATTTCAGCCGGGCCCGCGCCGTCGTCTCCAACAGCATAGGGTATAACAAATCCCCCAATCCCCTGTGTTGTACAAACAATCCCCCTGATTGAACTCCAAAAATTAAATGACTCATGAATAATCTCAAACTGCCCATATTGACTCAACATAACAATTTCTATGAAGTCAGCAGTCTGCTCTGGGATCAGATCCCATAGTGACTCAATGATGAAGATAAATAAAGTTAACTTTCTGAGCTCAGTAATAAAACAAGAAAGATTTCCTTACATCTATTCTTATAAGCATAATTCAGACACAACTGGATTATGGAAGGTAGTTGGTTGAGACGTGACAGACTACAGACTTTTCTATTCTAGCTTTTATTTTTTTATAGCTTGTTCCAAATTTTTGTTATAGTTTTGTAACTGGTTTTAACAATGTCTTAATGGTCTTTTACATTTCACGCAATGTTCTTGATTGATTGGGTAAAGCACTTTGAATTGCTGAAATGCGCAATATAAATCTTATCACATGTTACACATAGTTACATCCATTACAACGTCCTGAAATGTATCTCTGCATTTCACCCATCCCTGAGGGAGCAGTGGGCGGCCCCTGTGAAGCGCCCGGGGGGCTGAAGTTTCAGGGTCTTTCTCAAGGACCTACTGTTTGTTGCGTCAGGGGCTGGCCTCGGACCCTGGTCCCCTGTTTGAGGGATGACTGCTCTACCCACAGATCTAAAGCTGCCCTAGTCATACTTATACAAGACAGATCTACTTGTGTAGATTCATATGAGCCAATTTGATGTAATCTGACAAATGTAATGTTAAAAATGTTGGTAAGTAATGTTAAAAAACAACAACTGTGTGGCCCAAATGGGAACTTGAAAAGACCAGATTCCATTTGGTCCATTCCATTTCCATTCCATCATCTGTCAGCTCTGGGAGGATTTGAGAGCGTATCATTAGGATGGGAGAGAAAGTAGCTTGACTTGGTTTGGTTTATTGCCACTGCGGGTAAGGGTGGGATCGTAAGGGAAAAGTGTGAAAAGCTAAGACCATCATCAGCAACATTTATCACAGAAAGCTGCAATCATGTCAATATTGAGGAAATATCTTATCCTCTCTCTCTCTCTCTCTCTCTCTCTCTCTCTCTATAATAAAGTGATTTAAATTAGCATGCAAACCTGTCTAAGTTCCCCCCTTCCTCAAATACTATGGGTCAGCTTGGGACAGTTTATAGACCTCACTGTAGTAATTTGTGTCTAAGAGCGGTTTTGTTTTTTGGTTTGTCGGATTATAATATGGTTTCAAATAAAGAACTCAGGAAGCTTCCAACTGACACAGAGGTGGTTTTTGATTTATTGATTCTGATCCACTATATGCTTTATCACAGTTCAAACATGTCTCCCTGTTTTTAGGGATAATACAGCATGTCTGACAATGAGCCATCGTCTTAAAGAAATGAAGGAGAAACAGGAAGTGCTTAGTTTATATTAACAGCATTATGCTGTAACTGAAACAGAGCAACTGAGAACTTAAGGTAAGTATTCAAACGATAATGCAGGCTTTTCACGCGGCAGAAATGAAAAGGCTGCCTCAACTACAAGCATGTACCCTACAACAGTTGATGTAAATAAAGGTCCGGTCACTATTTGAAGAATCATGGTACTTAGTCCAGTACCTGTGGGGGCTCAGATGGTGAGCTCTGGGAGGCAAAGTCCTCGTCGTCCGGTAGGATCTCCTCATATGATCTCTTCTTAGCTTTCTTTTCTCCATCTAGGATTTGCAAAAAAAGACAGAAAGAATCACATAAACGGTTATTCAGTTTCAGTAGATTCTTATACCGTTGTGTATTATGAAACCTGAACACCGCTGCGATCCCACTTGCCATTAAATGTTTTGGATCACAATTCATCCCATCCTACAACTTCATGAAGAAGAACATCGCTGCAAAATACAAAAATGTGTTGATGAGCGTTGGGCACCAGTCTTGTTCGGACTTACATAGGACCTGTGAGAGCTGATCCAACAGGTGGTTCTCGTACACAGCTCTCTCCTGCCAAATGGACAAAACTCGACCCAACTGCTTCTTACAGCCCTCTTCGCCATCTCTGAACAGAACATATCAACACAGAATGGGTTTTTTAACAGCTTTGTGAAATTCAAACAATGTTAGGAGGCTGGCCAGTACAGGAATAAAGTGTGACCTGTTATGGGGAAGAACTGTGGTATAAATCTCATTTAAAATTTGCTGCAGTTTCCAAAATGAAAGTTATGTATCGCTGTAAAAAAAAAAAAGCCATTACATAAGTGGTAGACAATGAAAGATATTTCTTAGTCCTAAAAAGTTTAAAGGACAATCGTCATTAACATATTTAAACAACATAGGTTCTTACTTGTATACGTGTTTGAAAGCCTCGACAATGACGGGTGCGAAGTCCTGGGTGAACTCTGGTCCTTTCCTCTTGCTGTTCTGAATGACGTCATTGGCCAAGTACAGGAAGGTCAGCTTGCGTGATACCTGAGCTGCATGCATTCACACACACACACACAAACAAGCACACACAGTGAAGCACTTGGTTATAATTTATAATACTCAACGTTATACCCACACACAAGTACAACAATTGTGCAATATTTTCATTCATTCATTCATTCATCTACTCCATCAGTGCCAGAGCCCCTACTTTCTCCCTCAACCAATTAGAGCACAGTGCGAGATGGCGTGATGCAGAAGAAATGTTGACGTGGAAGTAGAGGACATTCTTATCAGAGGGGTGTGCGTCCGCCTCTGAAGAATGTCCTGAGCTCAAACATGGCGGCATTTGGTTTTCAAATGTGTCTGTTACCTCCCCAACAAATACACAGCAGTCCTCTTTTATAATCGAGTGAAAAAGAGGAAAAAAACGTAACAGAACATGTATAGCCATTGTTTTGTGTTTTTTCTTCTACTACTCTGTGTGCCTGGAAAAATGGTTCGGCATTAGTGCAACTCAAACGCAGCATTATAGATAATATAAAACTCCTCTGTACTCTGAATATAGTGAGTTTAGATGAATGAATGGTTGTGGAGTTCGGAGTCTCAGAAACAACACAGTTTCACGTGATTTGTTGAGAAGTCTGACTGCAGTCCAAGGACATTCAGATTTTTAAATTAAAGTCTTTATTCTGGTCCCTTGAATGCTGATTGTTTCCATTAATGTAAGTCCGAAACAAATAATAATAAATGTAACAATTGAAATGAAATAAATTATTGAGGGACTAAGACTTCTTTGTTTACAAATGCTAACATCAATTTTTTATCTTTAAGCTGTTCCCTTTAGGGCACTCCATAGTGGATCGTCGGTTTCCTTCTTGCCCTGTCCTCTGCATCGTCTTCTGTCCCACCAACCAACTGCATGTCCCCCTCTCACCACAATGAGAAACCTCCGCTTTGGTCTTCCCCTTTTTCAGCTGCCTGGCAGCTCCATGTCCCGCTTCCTTCTAACAACAGACCCACAATCCCTCCTTTTCACACGTCCAAACCATCTCAATCTGGCCTCTCTTACCTCGTCTCTCCAAGACGTCTAACCAGGGCTGTCCCTCTGATGTCCTCCTTTCTGAATCCTGTCCATCCTCCTCTCTCCCAAAGAACATCTTCAACTCTGCCTCCTGTCTTTTAGTCAGAACCACCTTCACTTTTGTTGCTACACTTCTGTCACAGATAACTCTTGTCACTCCTCTCCACCCACTTCACCATGCCTGCACTTCTTCACCTCTTTTCCACAATCCCTGTTGCTCTGAACAGTTGACTCCAAGTACTTAAACTCCTGAACCTTCTCCACCACTACTCTTTCATCCTCAACGTTCCACCTGCCTCCCTTTCATTCACACACATGAATTCTGTTTTGCTGCGACTGACCTTCAATCCTCTTCTCTCCATCAAATACCCCCACTTCTCCTGGTTTTCTTCCACCTGCTCCTTGCTCTCACTACAGATCAAGATGTCATCTGCAAACAACATAGACCAAGGTGACTCCTGCCTTACCTCAACTGTACACCTATCTATCACCATAGCAAACAAGGAGGGACTCAGGGCCGATTCTTGGTGCAGTCCCATCTCCACCTTGAACCCGTCCGCCACTCCTACTCCACTCTGTCATTCAGTACCTCTCTAATATATTTCTCTGTTGAAAAGTTTGGATGCTGCAGTTAAGTATTTAAAAAAGACGGGGATATGAAATCGTTTATAGGTAGATACATGTTTTCTTTCCCTTTTGTTTTCCCTCTGTCAATCTACTGCTCAACCCTCCTGTCCAGTAGGTGGCGTTAAGACACCGCTGAGCTGGTTGCCAAACTGCCAACAAAAACCAGTAAGAGGCAGTTATTTCTCTGTCACTCCAGGACTCATACATTAATAGTAAATACCACAAATCCTACCCCTGCACTTTATCTAAAATAGTATCCGCAGTGCTCTTGTTTGGGATGAAACCATTCTGCTACTCCCAAATTGTCCCCTCTTTTCTTAAGCTAGCTTCCACATTAAGATTTACAAAGTACTGTTATGTGTTTCAGCAGAGCCAACAGATATATAAACCGTCCTTTAAAAGTTAACAGTGATGTTAACAGTTTCAGGCAAAACAATGATTATAAACAGAGGCTAAGGTCACTGCGGGCTAATGTCGATGATGCTGATGCTAATGTTTATGCTAGGAGGCTGGCTAGCATTAGCAGCAGCATGCTAACAAACCGCTTATTATCTCAGTCTCACTCCTGAGTTATTTTGACATTACTACCGCTGCAGCTAGAGTTAGCCAGCTGCATGCTAGTCTGTTAGCTAGCTGATGCCAAACTCACCTTTTTTCAGTTCGTTTAACCAGACGGTGACAATGGTCCTGGAGTGTTTTCTGTGGTGAATGAGCCACAGTGACAACGTCTGCACACTTTGCTGCGAGTTGCTCAGCTCGGACAGTTTCTTCTCTAAAACCGCCTCGGAGAAAGCGGACATCTTGACGAGATGAGAAGAGAGAAGGGGACCCCGGGAGAGGCAGCGTTAAGCTTTGTCCCAGATGTGCAGTCCACAGCAAGTTACTCAATCACTGCACGAACTTCAGCCATTCGATTTGAATGTCAAGGGAAACCCTTACTATGGTGAAGGTGTCCTATCCTGCATATATACTATAGCCTGGCTGCCTAGCTAGCCGGTTACATCCCCCCACCCAGTGGCGTTCAGGCTCGTTGCAGCCCACAACAAACGCATCCTCGCAGCAGCTGGGAAGCGTTCATGTTTTGACATAATTAACAGTTTTTATGGAAATTAGCACGAGTAACAGTAGAGGTAAACTTCAGTCTTTCCACCAGTATACAAAAACCCCACAGTACCCTCCAGAATAATTGGCACCCTATATAGAAATGAGTAAAATGAGATGCAAAAGCATCTTTATTGTTTGATAACCATGATCGATTCAAATTAGCCACATATATCCTACCTCTAACACAAGTAACAAAACAAAAATAATAGAAATAACATTATACTTTTAACATAAAACAAAAATGTTTCTCTAAAAAATGTGCAATTGTTATTGGCACCCGCATTTCATACTTTGTGTAACGTCCACTTAGGTGCTTAATTGTCAAGGTACTTTCAGATTGTTATATTTAAAGTAACGCAAAAATAATCATTCCAAAAAACAGCCGTTCTCCAAAGCCACCAGATTCCTCTTGGAGAAACGGTAATTACAAGGTTATAAACTACAATCACATTTAAACTTGAGGGGAAAAAACAAACATAAAACAAGTCACAGGTTTGACTTTCCAGTGTTGTAAAAGATCCAAAGGTCCAGTTTGAAATAAATCAAAGTTATTCTTTAATAATGCTGAGCATTTTTCTAACAAGAATAATTTGTAAAACAATGTTAATGATCACATTTGCTTGTATGGCTTGAGTTATTCTTTACTTTTAGCGCAGCAACAGCTTTTGTTCTTATGTAACCAGTGACGTCACCACTACGCCCGTATCACGTTTCAAAGTGCATCAACAGAAATACTTCATTTCAGAATAATGATGCAAAATCTTAAAAGTTTTTACATTTGTGTGACCTTTGGTATTACATTTGCGCCAAAACATTGACATATTATGAGTTTTGCCATTTCTGACAGAAACCAAACACGTTTCTTAAAAGAAATATAAATAATGTAACTGTAGATTTACAACATGTCTTGGAACGCCTACTTGTGATTGCATTCAACGGTGAAATGTGGTCTTGGTGGGGCGTGGCAACGTTTGCAGGATTAGAAATATATGCAAACATAAACCATGTTGTTTCATGTAAACCTGACTTATTTAATCCTGACAAACCAGCGGCACTGACATCAGTCTCTGCGTGGGCTGTATACCACAGAGATTTGAGGAGAGGGATGGTCAGGACTTGCTGTTGGTTCACTATCGAAGTTGGAGTATGACACCACCTCATGGCCTTCCTGGATGGATGGCTGGGATGTAGATTGTGTCACACAGCTTTGTGAAATTGTCTGAAAATGTCCAGTGGGGAACCACATGTACATCTGCCGTGATCTGGGATCAGTCTGAGGACACTGTGCTCTAGGGTCCGGCCACATGTAGCCATCGGGACCAAAGGAATACATGTTGGTCCAAGCAGCATCCAAGTGAGCTGAAGCCCCAGACAAAGTCTGCTGCCCCCCAGTGGCTGCCGGAAGACTTGCATGATCTTGGCCCATGTACTGATACTGGGTCTGCTGCTGCTGGTAATACTGAGCAGGATTTGAGGTAATCTGTGAAGTGGAATTATACCACTGGTCAGTAGAAACTTCAACTCGGCCGCAGGAAGAATTATTAGACAACCAGTCCAGAGTGTGGGACGCAGCAGATGACGGATGCTGGTTTTGTGTCTCTGGGTTTTCATTTGGCCACTCTTTGTAAAAGACCTGACTCGATCTTTCTTGAGAACCGTGCTGTGTAGTATAATTTAGTTTGCCGCTGAATCTAGACTGGCTGAAGTTTTCATCATCACCTCTATAACGGTTCACGTCTTGATAATGACGGTCGAAGCTTTCGTTCCGCCACATGGATTGGCCGGTGTCTGCGTTCCTGCTGCAGGGGTCATGCTGAGGTTGTGAAGTTGAGAATTCTGTACGTTCAACAACACATGATTCAGTGTCCGACTGAGAATATGATGGAGTGAGTTCAGAGTCTGATGGAGGACAGTATGTGGGCGACGCGGGGAAGCTGTCCCTGCTGAAAGACGTCCTCTGCAGCAGCAGCACCGAATCTTTGCTCAGAGGCATGCTGACATTGAACACTGTGTTACTCTTTTTCCTCATCTTCCTCTTGGTCACCTTCGCCCCGTCAGCAAATTTCCCTGGCTTGTTTTGATGTGACGCCTTGTGGACACTTGGCCCTTAATGACACAAGTGATCATTTATTACACAGAGCTTGAAAAACAGAAGCCTACAAAAGTATTAACTTAAAGAAAAGACGGTGATCCCCTGTTTCCAAAGACACACACCTTTGAAACCTATTCTTCTCTTTTGGAAGTCAGTATGTGCCCGTCCCTTACATATCCTCTTTACACCTGAAAAACAAGAAAACAATAGGGAGGCAATACAACAGGGATATTTGATATATAGATCAAGCCCATACTAGGAAATTCCTCATCTACAAGCCGATAATGAAATCATGCCTGATAAATAGCCAATAATATGAAACCAACCCTTTTGTCACTCAACACAAGCAGAATCTACACATTCGGATATATCAAGTGGTGGAATGCACCTTTAAAGTCGGTTCGCAATGCTTGAATTATTACAAAAGAAATAAAGAATAAAAAGGTAGCGGCATCACGGCAGTCTGTTGTCTAGAACCGGTGACATCACCGGGCTGTGCCTGCATCGAGTCACACACCGTTTCACATCAAGGTTCTGAAAATCAAAAAATAAGATGCCACTTATGAAAAAGACTTCGCCTCCTACAATATCTAGAATTTGTCACACTTGTCGCTTTCTCCATACCGCAGCATCAATGTACGACTAGTCGGCTTATGACTACAGAAATAACCGTTTACTGTTTTTTCCCTCTTTAACACAAAACGCAGGAGTGTTCCACACAAGCTAGCACGCAAAGAGTTTTCAGAATAAAAGGCTCCAGAATCAGATAGAGCTTATTATCTATGCGGCGGCGGTAGAAGAAACCGACACCGACACAAAGAAAATCCGCTTCCATCCATCATCAGTTCTGCTCTACCGGAGTTCCACCGTTAAAGTGGAAACATTTTGGGGACCACCATGTTTAGTAGTAAAAACATACATTGGATAATGAGGTTACATGAGGATTATGTCATCTTGATCTATCTTATCTAATGTCTACCATCCAACAAAATGATGGTAGAGCATCAGTTTTATGCACAGCGGCAAGTATGACACACAACAACAACAACAACAAATGGAGCCCCGGCCAGATGTGAGGAGAAGGAGTTAAGGATAGAACAAACTTTCTTTATCCCCACAAGGAAATTTGAGGGCAGAACAAATGTAATCCCGTTTTATACTTACATCATGGATCCCTCCTCAAGAGCAGAGATTTGGAGACAAAGAAGTGAAGGGTTAATGTCCAAAGAAGAAAACAGAGGGTGGGCCCGCGCCTTACTTACACCAGTGGTAACTTCTGCCAGTTTGTAGGCTACAGAGGGATTCTGGTACCTTTACCACCTGGAAACAGGAGACGTTTGAACGATGAGAAGTAAACTCGAGACCCTTGTGGTAAAGACCTTCAGTCACTCCACACAAATGCTACCTTCATCAGTCCTCTTCCCTCCTCTTGCTCAACGTCATTGGCTAGTGATTGGAGAAGCTGATGGTTGTAATTCATGTCAGCCATCATTACCTCCACCTGCTCCGGTCGAGTTTCCATCTACAGATGGATGTGTTCAGACAATGTAAAAGTTAACTCTGCATACACTGTCCTCCCCAACAGCAAGGGTATATCCCCCAGAAAGCCCCCAATCCCCTGTGCTGTACAAGCATGACTGAACTAGTTAGTTTAAATGTAACTCATTAATAATCTCAAACTGTCCATATTGTCTCCACCTAACTATTCCTATGAAGTCAGATAGAGACTCATTAATGAAGATAATTAAAGTTTACTATTCCTATGAAGTCACATAGTGATAGTCTAGTTTTTTTTCGGAGCTCAGTCATAAAACAGGACAGATGTGTTTTTTTATGGATAGGAGGTTACGTACGAGGTTTGTATTCCCAAAAAGCTCCCCCTAATGATCAAAACATGAAATATTAAAGTGAAATAATATAAAACAATCATAGATCTCACTGTGTACATCGTTTTGAGCCAATTTGGAAATTTCGGACACATGGCAGGGAAGTAACGGTAAAAAAAACTTGTTTTTTTTTTTACGAACAAGCTCCCCTAGTGGACAACTACAGTAAAATATGAAATAAACAAGATACATCTCCACAAGTCGATTCATATGAGGTAAATCTGGACTACATCGGACCAACGGTTAGGAGGTTATGGCCCCAAAACCATTTGGAGATAAAGCTCCCTCTACTAGGGAAAATACACAACTGACCTTTCTTGAAATAAGTCCAGTTCTTCCTCGCACTAAGGTCTATGGGGCTAGAAAATCTGAAAACAATCCATGACATTTTTTTTGGAGTTATCGCGTTAACACGGATGACCTGTGGCGGACGCGGCAATGACGATTCCGTAATATCCCGGTTTATTCAGGGATATAAATACTAGCAAGACATCGACAGAATGCATAATGGTAAACCGTTCATGTTCTCGTTCATTCCAATGAGTGACCAAAAACAAACTGACCAAGTAGTTCACAAGATGAGAGGAGCTGGTTTGGTGCTCAACGACGTCGCGTTCGCCGGTCCTCACACGGCAGCAGTGACATAAGAAACAGAGTGTGTGGCCGTCTTCACTTCTACATTCAGTCATGCGGGACAGACCTGTTTCAAAGACGTAAACAGGACGCAGCTTTTTAAAAGCAAAAGTTTTACTTTTCGGAAATACACTTGGATAAGATGGGTCAGTTCTGATCACAGACATCAAGGTGTTATGGAGCCTCTCGTTGAAAAAAGTGAATGAACGGATGGTTGGAACGTCTCTAGCATTCCTCCAGAGTTGTGATTTCCCAACTGTTAAAATAGTGTAAGCTATTTGAATACATTTCATAAAAATGCCTGATTTATTAAACAACAAACATGTGACTACCACTTACATGTAACAGCATCCTTCTACCAATAGATCCACTATCCCTCCTTTCCACATATACAAAATAATTTGTACCCTCCTCTGATGCTTCTGGCCTTACTGCCTTTCCACCGGGTCTCTTAACCTTCCATCGCTACATCATACCAGTGAGAATTCAGTGAGAATTCTGCCATCAATTACTTTCATTTCTAGCACTATACATTTTCATAAGTGGTCCAAAGTATTTAAAAGTCTACAACTTTGTGTTGCTATTCTTCATTTCTGCTCACCAATTACCGGCCTGGCTCTTGTGAAGCCATCAAGAGGGTCTCTGGACTTGAAAGAAGGAGCCATGGTTGACTGTTCCAGAGAAGGGGGCGTGTTTGTCTCGGATGAGGTCATGAGAGACTGTCTTTGCTGATTCTGGCCAAACAATACAACCCTCTGCGAGTGGGTGGGAGCGTTCTCCACCTGCTCAGGTGTAGCCTCTGAGAGGCTGTGAAGGCCATCTCTTAACATATTTATCAGAGTTACTGCTGAAGTGTTGAGAGAAACACAGAGACAGATTCACATGGAAACGCTGCCACAAAACTAAGAAGGGTGATAGACACAGAAAATAGAGACACCAGGATTGGGACTGAATGGGTGGAGAGGTCAAAGGTTGAGATACACTGTTCTAAACAACTGAATAATCACTGACCATCGTTCTCACTGAGTGAAGCCATCCTCTGGTAGACGGCATCTCCAACCGCTAACGACTTAATATGAAGGTGTAAAAAGTGGTGAATGTACGTATCCAAAACTCTACACCGTTTGAAAATACTCACCAAGAATCAAAATAACGTACCCGGACATGTCCTGGCCCCTCTTTGCCTTCGAGTATTTTTGCTTTCTCCATCAGGGGCCAGGCCAGCTTTGACAAATCAGCATTCACCTTCCATTCAGACACTAAATGAGGGTGCCAGGATTTCTATCAGGCCAAACAGACCAGATATAAATTACATTCAACCTCAGCAGAGGACAAAGTTTCCATGGGCGGTGCTACTCACGATGTAGTTGTATCTGTGGAGACTTCCCACAAAATGGTTTCGTACGTCTGCACGACTGAGCCGGCACACACACGCCTCACACAGGTACAACGCTTCTCCGTCGCGTGAACCTGCCTTCACACATTCTATAATACTCCTCAGGCCTGGGTGGGTATAAAAATTCAATACAGAACACACACACACACACACACACACACAAGACTGAATGACAGAGTATGCCCAAAACACGATTTTTCGCTACCGACCGATGATGGGTTGCAGTCTGTTCTTGTTGTTTAAATACGCCTTCAGGGAATTCAATAGATGGCTGGTGCTGGAAAGTCCTACAAACAGAGAACGCATCAGTCAGATGTATTAAGAGGGAAGCGGTTTTAAGTGTAGTAACCCAGTGAAAGCTGTACCTGCTTGTTTCTCATCCGGCTGCATGCTGCAATTGTACAATCTCCACCTGCACACAGCAAAAATTATGAAATGAACAGCCTGAAAGAAGGGTGGGGGGCATTGCTGGGACCTCTGAGTGGTTTTACTCTGACTAATTTACGTTGCAGAAGTCTTTGATTCATTCCTTCTCTGTACCCGATTATCCATCTCATTCTGAAAGGGGTGTTAAAATGCAGCATTTTCTTTCTGATTCGGCTACTTTTCCAAATCTATTCCGTATAAAGTTGTCCATGTAAACCCACCAAGTGTTTACTCTGAAGCTCATACAGCATTTAAAAAAAAAAAAAACATGCAATAGTATAATATATACTATTAAATAAACACATGCAAAAATTCCTCTCTGATGAATAGAACATGTTCTGCACAAGGTTTTCTCTAGTGCATAGGGTTTAACAAATAAGTCTGATGTTAGAGAGGGACACACCAAAAACTTTAATATATTCCACTTTGGTTTCACTTTGGAAACCTTTAACACATCTTGTGAAATATCTGAAAAGACAGACAGTGTCTCCATTTAGTGGATCGAGGCAGTGTGACCATCTGATGACATTTTCAAGGTCCTTTAAATGCAGACGACTAGAATGCAACCAACGTTTCCAAACAGACACACGTGAAGGTTGTTTTGTTGTAACACTTGTGAAATGATGGGGGCAATGCAGAACTTACAGCTTCACATTTACGTTTCTCATTTTTTCCATGTAGTTTTGCTTAACCAACGGTCAGACGACTTCAACGATTACAAGTGCGACTCTAAACAAATCCATTTTTGGGGCAAAAATATTCAGGCTTTTGCTCACTGCACAGTAATCTAAGAAGATACATTTTCATATACACGTCTGCAACATACATGTCCCTTGCATATTAAAACACAATGTGAGAGCAGTCCGCTGGTTTCCATAAAAGAATGCTCCCCCTAATAAGTAAAATATGACATTTACAAAATACATCCATTCATACGCATCAAATTTGGACTAAATCGGACCAACAGTTGAGATATTATTGCCAATAAATTTAGTTTTTTGGAGAAAAAAATCCCCCTAATGGTGAAAATGTGCAACTGACCTTTCCCCAAATCAATCCAGTTCTTCCTCACACTAAGGTTTTGGGGCCTATAACATTTGAAAATGCTACCGGAAATAGTTTTTCAGTCATTGCGGCGTGGATTTCATAATATCTCCTTTTCGGGGATATGAAGAAATTGGTACCATTTGTTGGACGTGACATCATCCATGGTAAGAAACCCATTTCTGTGCATACATCTGATTTTTTGTGAGCAATGTCCGGCAAAAAACAACTTCCGTATATTGCTTGAGTGGATTTTTACGAGCAATACATTTACTATTTCAGACCGCCTCACTTTCTTCTCAAGATCCTTCATTTTTCTTCCAAGCAGTGGGAGAAGAGTGTTGATTTGGTCATACCAGAGACGGAGCAAATAGTTCAACATCTATGCATTACATCTGTAAATTTTAATAGGTTCTGAACTAACTTTGTTTTATAACCATTTCCTGACATGTCAAGGACGTGAGACAGTTTCATTTCTCACCTTTGCCTGAAAAGCGGCGAGGAAAAGTAGCTCAGCTTCATGTTTTGTGCAACCTTATGGAGGTAAAACGCGGTTGATGTCACGGAAAAAAGAACTTGGTAAACCACAACTGTTTCATTCTTATGTGAGGAAAGCTTGCAGGCGTCTGAAAAGCATGTTAACCACTAAACTGATTCCTCTTGGCCAAGGCTCTGAGCCCACTGCAGATGAAAGTCACACAATACTGATTTTTTTATTTTTTCTGAAATATGATCAGTTTTATATGTGACTGATAATGTGAACTTATTTCTAACAACAAACATGCTGATAAACAGAAGAGAATGACATTGGTGTGCCAGTTCATTATCAGAATAATCAAAATAATGTCAAGTTAAATATGACAGATCAATGGCGAGTCAGAGACGTGTCATATTTAATCAATAAAACGGGTTAAATGCTTCAATCTAACCCGGATTGTGACTTCTTTCCTTCATCAAATAAACACAAGGTACCATACTGCAAGAAATAGATGCATGCAGCCTTGTAGAATTGATTTTAATGATGAGCTGGTGCACTACAGATGAATTCAGCTGAGAGCTTAATCTGGTATATTTATTGAATAAACTAAATAAATAAATAAAAACTAGTGTTGATGTGTTGTTAAGAAGAGGCTTGTTTTAAAAGTGGGGTCAAGGTACAAATCTGCCTCGCACACAATGAGGATTGAGCAGTCAAGAAAAAAAAGGATCACCTTTGAGAAAAAAATATGTACAAAATTGTCACTTTCAACAAATTTAAATTTACAAACCTTTCCCTCACAAAAATATCTATTTATCTATAACCAATATAGATTATTATTGGTATTATAATAGTATTATTACTATTATTTTACAGTTTTATTTTTACGTGCAAATTCCTAGCGGTACTTTGACTCCACAGACTAACCACTAGATGGCGGCGTTTTACCACAACACTCTCCATACAGGACACAAAAGCTTCCTTGAAAGGAAGAAAATGTAAATATGGTCAACCATTATGATGTATCGATGCCACTGATGCCATCACTTCGTATAGTTGAGTTTGATTTTTGGGAAGAAAAAAAAAATCTGAAATGAAGTTATAAGGGTTGCTCTCACTGCCAAACTCTTCCCTTTATCATAAAGAATTATTTCTCTTTCAAAAGATTGCTCTAAAAACCGTTTAACTTCAATTTGTAAACGATATCTAGATCTCCTTTGCCCAACTAAAGCCAAAAAACCTCACTTCAAAATGATGGATTATATTTACTCCAGTTTCTGAGACAAAGGTTTAACATCGACAAGAACATTTGTTATTTTACATGTAATTCTCCTAAATGTTTTTAGGAAGTGTAATACCAATTTATTATAGGTACTGTGACTTATTGGAATACCCATGTAGTTCCAGTCACATGAAGTCTGTTCCCATCTAGAACTGTCCACCTGCAGAGACTAATTGACCCGTTTAAGGACATACCATGTTATACAAGCTGGTGGTTGTAGTATAAATGCATCTTAGTTAGAGATACATTTATCGGACAACTCAGACAACCTGGACTCCCGGACCAAGTTTTGTACTCTGTGCTCTCTGATCCTTCTGCAAAAGCTAATTAAACCGTTTCCCTGATGTCAATTAACTACCTCCACCAAAGACGGAGGTTATGTTTTCACCCCCAGTGCGTTTGTCTGCCAGTTGGTTTGTTGCCAAGATTACGGAAAATTGGATTGACAGAATTGCATGAAGTCTCACCAAGAGGTAGGTTTTGGCATATTTATTAATTTGAAATATTTAAAAATAATAAATCATTATTGTTGTTTTGCATTTTTGTAGTAGTGTCCATTAATGTTAAAGTATTTATTCCTTTGGAGGGAGCAGGGGGGCCTCATCAGCCTTTGATGTTCCTTTGGAGGGAGTTGGGGGGCGTTGTGCGCTTTTGATGTTCCTTTGGAGGGAGCTGGGGGCCTCATGAGCCTTTGATGCTCCTTTGGAAGGAGTTGGGGGGGCTCGTAGGCCTTTGATGTTCCTTTTGAGGGAGCTAGGGGCCTCGTGAGCCTTTGATGTTCCTTTGGAGGGAGCTCAGGGGCTTCATGAGCCCTTGATGTTCATTTGGAGGGAGCTCGGGGGTCTCATGAGTCTTTGATATTCCTTTGGAGGGAGCTAGGGGGCCTCATGGGCCTTTGATGTTCCTTTGGAGGGAGCTAGGGGGCCTCGTGAGCCTCTGATGTTCGTTTGGAGGGATTTGGGGGGGGCTCATGAGCCTCTGATGTTCCTTTGGAGGGATCTGGGGCGGCCTCATGAGCCTTTGTTCAGGAAATGACAAAACACGTCATAAAGAGTATACCTCTTTATGATTCAATGCGGATCGATACTCAGAGTTTGTTGGAGTTGTCGGTAGATTTAGAGGCTGGCAATAACTCATACATTAATGGAGAAATCTGTATATTTCCTAAACCTTAGGTACCGTTGTGCCTTGTTCCTTTGATGTTTTATACGGGAGATGAACAGTAAATAATGAAACAATGCTGTTTATGGATTACTTGAACACTATTTCTAAATTTCACGAATGAGTAATTAATCTAAAAACAAACAAAAAACTCTGAACAGTCAGTCCAAAACAATCCTTGTCTGCTTATAATAATTTTGTATTTTAACTGTTTAGAATCTTTTTTCTTTGTTATTTACTTAATGATAATATATTCACATCCCATCTTTTTTTTTTGACACGTTTGAAAAAGAAAAAAGATTTTTGAAAAAGATTTAAGCATTAAAACTCATTGCTAGCTTGTTTGTAAATACGATAAAAAACGCAACTCAATAAAATCAAAAAGATCAACTTTGAGTTACAGTTAAGCCTTAATAAAGGCAACCTGCAGTCAGGAGCATTTAAGGCATAAGTTTAGAGAAAGCGAGGAGTGAAGAAGTGAAAGTAAAGACAGGAAGAGATGAGGGATTAGAGTTTTATCCTCTGATGCTGGAATGTTCTGTAATAAGTTTTAACTTTGAGTTTTTTGACAATGGCGCCATTTATGACGTAATGATGCGGGAACAACGATTTCATGATAGAAACAACAACAAAGGAGGACTGTAGCGTCCTGACGTTTGTCCCACTGATTACAGCGTGTAAACACCTGCAACGCGTGGAGGTCTCTGTTCGTAAGCAGCGTGACATCAAAGCTCAGAGGCGACTTTCTGTTTTAAACAAAAAAACTCGTTTCTGCGTTAAACAAGCAGTTTGTCAACGTTTAACACAAAGGATGTCTGTCCCTCTGAGGTCCAACCTCCCCCAAAAAATTCTGATTCCTCGAAAATGAAACTGAACTAACGACGACGGAAGTAAGTGAAACTCAGAACCCGCGACCTTCAGCGCGCGAGCCATCAAAACAATACCGATTCCTTCATTCGTGAGTCAAAGACAGTGACTTCCGGTTTCAAATTATCTAATATTGGTCAATTAGGAACTTACCGAGAGTGAGTGATCCAAAGACGAACCGAGGCGGGAGGATCCGCTACTTGCTGCCCGCTGGTGAACCGAGAAGTGATCCGTTTACCGTCAACCTCCCAATGACACAAACTAGAGAGACAGAGAGAGAGAGAGGGTGAGAGAGAGAGCGCATGGGATATAAAACGTTCTGTACAATTAAAAAGTCAAAACTATGGAAAAAAAAAAAAAATTATTATTTTTCTTAATTTCTTTCATTATAAAATTAAAAAATATATATATATTTCATGGAAAATAGATTAAGTAGATAGTAAAAAGTTGATTTTAAAACCCAGTCAAGAAGCATTTTCAAACCGGTGCACTTCTGGCTCGCATAAGCCTTGACCCTTATGAGACTTTTTTGGTTGTATCACGTTACATAATTCTGTTTAGCAATATGCAAAAAATAAATAAATAAAATCTTAAGGCCTTCTCGTCAGAGGACCCTTTGGCCTGTGGTGTGTAATGGAAATTTACTGCTATCACGTGTCACGTGTAGTATTTGCATAACCACGCCTTGAAACATGCCTGTCTTTTAGTGGAAAACCACTGAAGAAGCAATGCATATCTCCAAGTTGCAAAACATCTCCATATATGGTAAAAGAACCTTGATGTACTTGTAGATCAAGGAAGAAAGATCAAGATCATTTCATTTATAATGCACTTTGTAAAGTGCATTATAAATGAAATGTATTATTATTATTATTATTATTAGACAAACAGGATGAGGCGCTCCTTGCTGACCTTGAGGAACCCTCCCTACTGATATCTGCTGACCTTGAGGAACCCTCCCTACTGTTATCAGTTGTTTGTGCAGACCTATAAATGAATTGTGCTCTCCCTTCCCTGGCAGAGATCTCTCTGCAGGCAGACGTACTTTTACTGACTTTGTGTGCCTGTATTGACCCTTACTGTTTTCCAAACTGGATCTGCTGGGGCTCAGATATCAAATGTCATCACTGGTACTGTTAGCCAGGAGGATACCGGCGGTAACTATGGATGAAAAGCCGGAAATGAAGAAGACTGTTTAGCATTTACATACTGACACTGGGACATTATTATAAACAGTTTCAGTCACATTTTTATTATAAACAGTTTCACATTTTTATTGTGCCTCAGATCCTTTGTGTTAACCCAGTAACTCCTGTTTTCCCTTGTTCCTTTGATGTTTTATCCTAGAGTGGAACAGGAACTGACCCAAATATGTCTGTTTAAGAGTAGGTTCAGACTCAGAGGTAGGTTTTGGCCCTTGGCAGTGCTTTTCTAGTCTACAAATGTTTTCGGCTGTAATTTTGCAACCAGTGGTCCGATTTAGTCCAGATTTGGTCCTTTTGATCGACTTGAGGACATCAATCTTGTTTATATATTATATTTTACTCTAATAGAGCATATTCTACTCACTAGGGGGAGCTGTCTTATGAAAAAAACACTGTTTTTCAGACATAACTTCACATTCAATTTGAGGAGTTCCGTTGTGGAAATGTTGTATTATCAATGGAGACAATGGAGATATAGAGGAAGAACTGAACCATCTTTCTTGGGGTTTTTTCTTTGCAAAGAAGGTCAGTGATCATACAGAGTACAAAACAGTCTGACGAATCTGACCCAATAATGAGCAATGAGCAGAGTTTTTATACGCAGATAGTGGATGCGTTATTATCTTCTTGGTCTAGATACCGTAAAGGCTCCAACGGGGTTAGACCAGTTCTTGTGATAGAACTGTCACAGCTGGGCGTCCTTGACAAGAACTGTGCGTTCAGAAGAACAAATGTTGGAAAACATTATGTTATGACTTGGTTCTTGCTGACATACAGAGCGTTGAGGTCAGAATGAAGACAAGTCTCAAGCAATCATAAGGCAGTTATCGTCATTTTTCTATTACACCTCCTCGTATTGGTCATGAAAATGAAAAATACCTTGTTTTTCAATTTTTACTCTTATATCCTACCTACGTACTTATCTACCTACCCGCTTACAATAAACCTTCTGACCTAACTATCTTCCTACCCAACCAACCCACCTACCTAGCAACCAACAACCCACCCACCTACCTAAGTACCAGCCGCCCAACCAACCCACCTACCAACCGCCTAACCAACCAACCAACCTACCAACTAACCACCCAACCAACCTACTGTACCTACCCACCCAACTACCTACCAACCGCCCAACCAACCTACCTACCTAATACCTAACTACCTACAAACCAACCTAAAATGCTCTTTATTCTATTTGGATCGATACTCAGAGAGTTTGTTGGAGTTGTCAGTAGATCTAGAAGCTGACAATAACTCAGACATTGTTCCTTTGATGTGTTGGAGGTTTGCGCTCTTTTTAAACTTTTGTTAGTTTGGATCAGCTAGTAAAAGAAATCTGATATTTTAAAACAGTAGGCAGCCTTTTCATTTTCAGTCAAAATAAATAAATAAATATTTGTATGTATATATGGTCAAGGGTTCATGTGGGTTTGTTGAATGTATGTAAATATATACGTGTGTGTTTGAGAATGGAAATATGTTAACATGACCGGCCGCTCTACCCACTGAGCTACAGCTGTGTGAAGGAAGAATGGCAGAAGGATCATTTGATGTCATGTGTTTGATACTGTCCAAATGAGAATAAACTCCTTACATCTTGAATGTTTGGTTAGAGGAGAATCACAGGCTACAGACTCGTCCTTGACCAGAACTCATAAGGAGAAACTCTGTCCTCTGATGTATTTGGGTTTGTTTTTAAATGAGGAGACTTGTGTAGATTTTGTTGAGACTCCTTTCCAGACAGTCTCCCACACCACTGCAGTGGAGTGAAGAGTAAATTATTTCACTGAGGTGTAAAACTAAAAAGGCTGCATGAATTTAAATGTGTTGAGTGAATTTATATTTTAACACCTGAGAAAGTGGAGTTCCGTGCCATTTTACTTCGATGACTGAACGGCGTGAACTCTCAGTGAACTGTGTGTGTTTCGTTTCACGGGACCACCGAGGAGTTATTGCCCAGCATCTCCTGAGAGATTCCCTTCTGTGAAGCGCTCCCCCGCAGAAGGAAACTTCTTCACCTCAGTCGCGGGTTTTTGTTTTGATGTGGGAGATCTTTGAAGCTTCAGTGCGTACCACACACTTGGACAGCCACAGCTTTATAATCTGGCCCAGAAACCAGAGAAGTTCTGCTCCTTCAATCACGGTCTTCCTCCCCTCAGGAATTCTGCTCAAGTCTCTCAGACATCAACAGCAATCCCGTTTTCCCACATTCGCTCACCTGTGACCCCAGGTGAGCTTTGAATAAAACAAATTGATTTTAAGGTCCAACTCCAGAGTCTTGGGCAACTTCTATCTGAGCTGGTTAACCTGAAAATGTTCTGACCCGTTTTCTCTTTCGTGAATAAAGAAATTACACCGTTTAATGGGCATCAGCAGTTTGATACAAAACAATATTGGATCCTGTGGGGGCAGAACCATCTGTGTGGCAACAGTTTGACTTATTCATATTGTAAGAACGAGATGAAATGTTGTGCATCATTTCAGCTCGTTGACACGTCAAAAGCGTTGGACCCGTTTTCAACTGTTGCATTTATTTTTGATTACATCGGCACTTTTCATGATACCCCATCCCCCTACTACAAAGACCCATTGACCAGGTAAACCCCGTTCTGATTTTAATGTTTTGTCAATATTTTCTGAGTTCCTGAAACCAGATTTAGTCTAAATAAGCTCATTTTAGCCTGAAAGAAAACAGTTTAATAATTTAATAGAAAAAATACAACTACAATGTATCTTATAAAGCAAAGACAAAATGTTTAGAGAAAAAAAAAGAGGAAATATTAACTTATATAAAATCCACAAATAATAGCGTTGTCCGATACATCGTTCCAATCTTGGGAAAAAAGGACAACCTCAACACATTTTGTACAGAACATGAATTAAAATATGGTTATTAATCACAGTAGATGGCTGGATATAGTTTTCACTGCAGAATTATGTGAAAACATACAAATATGACTAAATAAGATTGAAATGTAACAGATAAAGACAAAATCAATAATATGAGAAAAGAAATAAGTTCTTTGGCAGGTTTGAGCCTAAAAACACTATAAACAGAACACTAAAAATAAAAAAATATATATATATATATATATATATATATATATATATATA
>VRLP01007359.1:0-22274 GCA_009660295.1 Lophius piscatorius | reverse complement strand
TTTTTCAGATTCCTGAAGTAGATTTGACGTTTGGGCTTAGTGAGGGAGGACACAAACGACAATTCCATGGAGACGGCCTTGTGGTCGGACACACCCAGATCGTTCACAAGAAGATTGCTGAGAGGAGCAAATTTTTAAATTTGCCTCCATTGTGTTTATACAATAATAATAAATACAATTTCATAAGACATGGTATAAAGGTTCAACCTTGTTCAAGGGTCAAGATTTTCGAGACGAGGGTAGAGTTAACGTACGAGGCCCTGACCTTTTACATCCTCCTGTTTTGTTTGGTCAACCCACCATTCAGAACAACAACTTATGGTGATGCTGCTTTCTTTTTTTTTTATACGTTTCTATTTATATCATTTCTTATTTTTATAAATATTTACTTGATTTTAATATATTTTGGTCCAGATTTTATTTTTCTTTACTATTCTTTACTGTTTTATTCTCATTTTATTATTTATGTCTTTTACTTTTTAAAACTATTCTTCTATCAACATATTATCATCGATTTCTAAATATTTTTGTGTAATAAAGCAATTAAATATTATTATATTGTTATTTTTATTTTTATTATTATTATCTTGACTTCACATTGTCTCTTATCTCCACAAACTTTTCTCTCTACTTTATTACAGCCTCATGGTTCTCATAGGAGAGAAATATAAACAGGATACCTCAACAACAGAAAGTAGATGGATAGATGGATATTTTTCTAGAACTGTTACATAGCCCTACACATTAACGCGGATGTAATAGTAATACAAATTTATTTCAATGCAAAATGAGCAATTTACTTGATACTTAAAGTACATTTTGCTGATAATACTTAGATGCTTTTGTTTGAATGAGGTTTTGATTGCAAGTCTTGTAGGTGAGTATCTTAACATTGTGGTATGAGTACTTTTACTCAAGTAAAGGATCTGAATTGTTTTTCCACCACTGTGCTCATGTAGGCACTTCTACCCTGTAAACACTCAACAAGTAGTGCACGTAAACACAATGGGCTAACGAGTGGCAATGGGAAACACTGACCCATTGGTCATGCTATATTTGCCATTGACTTTGTAAATGCTCTGCCCTAGTACGGCTGGTTAAGTTCCTGTGTGTGTGAATATGTGAGTGTGTGCATTTGTATCAGGAGGGTAAAAACCAGAGAGGAAACACGCTCTGCGTTTTTATTTTGTTGTTATAATGTGACAGGTTATCAGCACTTCACCGCCAGCACACGGCGTTACATAGCATCGATAGGAAAAACAACAAAGGCTGATTTAATTTAATCAGTGAGGGGGCAACCTTAAAAACAATTAATGTAGTGAGAACATTCTCCACTTGAAATAAAATTTAAAAAACAAAATAGTAGGAGGTTAAGTGAAGAGCAGAGAAAAAGTGATTCAGTGACTATGACTGTATGCTACATGAATAACAGGTGCGGATACAAATGAAAAAAAAAAATTATGCTGTTTTGACTCAGATAATGTTTTTATTCCAAACTGAGATATCTATTTATCTATGATGGGCAGCTTGAAATAGAACTTAATATATAATCCTGCATGGTAAATGGTAAAAAAAAGTTAAAATTGGTTGATGTGTTTTTTGACTGATATATTTCAATGCCTGTTTAGGAAATGAATAAAATTATACTTCAGAACAACAGAACTATACTACAAAATGACACATTCAAGTTACTTCAACGGACTAGTGGTGTAACAGGAATAATTTATGAGGTGACTGAATGAAAAAAACTACTCTGTCATCCAAAAAACAATGCAGTTATTCCTTGCACTAAGGTCTATGTATGAACTGGCGTATAAAATTTGATAAAGATCCATGAAAAAGTTTTGAGTTATCGAGTAAAGACGAAGGGTCTTCAAGTGCTGCTTGTGTGTGCGTTGGTTTTATTAGTGTGTGTTTCTTTCAGGTTTGTCATTCAGCTTTGAAGCACAGTATCTTTTCAGAGGGGTTGCATTATCATTCCATGTCTGCTGTCAATCCCATGATGCTTTGGGATGACAAATCAGAGAGACTTAGCTCCGGCCTGGAAATGCCTGACAGCCTGACAGCTCTGATCTCAAATGCATTTTGGAGTGGGGTAGCATGAGATTTGACCCCACAAGATTGAGATTGACCCCACAAGATTGAGATTGACCCCACAAAGAATAAAGTTGTGAGCGGTGGGCTTAACCTATGATCGAAGGCATGGGCTTACTGGCCCAGTTCTACCAGTGGCCAGTAGTCTGCTATTTCAGGTAATGAAGAAAAAAAGATGTATGAATTTCAGGGCCGTTTCTGATCAATCAATCAATCTTTATTTATATAGCGCCAATTCACAACAACAGTTGTCTCGAGGCGCTTTCCAAAAAGAGCAGGTCTAGACCAAACTCTTTAAACTTCTTCTAAACTACTAAACTAACTAAGCTTCTAAACTATCTTTACACTGATATGTGTAAGCACTAACACACTGTCCTCCACTTCTCTGATCAAGCTTATCGTCCAGTGTCTTGATGAACGTAGAGTACATTGTATATCTGTTTGTGTTGGTCTGCATTATCCATGTCTGTGTGAAAAATGACCCATAAACACAGCTGCACTCCATTTACTCCCCTCTGTTCTTATCTTCCATCTCTGTTTGTCTTTATTTATTTACCTATGTTTGCTCAACTCTTACCACATCATCAGCTTACATTAGAGTAATCACGTTTTCCTTCCCCTTTTTATCGCTCGCCTTTCTCCAGTGGGTGACAACAGTGCGGATGGATTCCTTCCATGAAATGCATGAAACTGTTGTTCAGACTCAATGAGGCTCAATTACCATAACCCAGCTAGCCGTTATCCATGTCTAACCATGTCTTTAACATTTGATATGGGCAGAAGTACAATGGGTGACTCATCAGTTTTAAGGTTTATTAATTCAGGGCGCAAGACCAGATTTTTCCACCTGAGTTCGTTTTTTTATAATATTAATTGAATCCGAAGTATATCTATTTTTCTGGGAGTCAGAAAAGCTGAGTCAAATACCTGCAATCAGTGGATATAAACTAGAGTATGGATACCCAACCAAAGCCAAACACAGCTCAGGTTATGTGTTACATTTCTAGCTAAAACCTTTGAGGACGTCAAGCAAAACTTGTTTACATGAAAGTTTAAAACCACCAGAAGAAGAAAATCAATGGTTTGTTGATATTTTGATACAGTTGTGAATGTAGAGTCTAATGAAGCAATTGGTCAATGGTGAGACTCCAATGTAAGTACATTTATAGTTGCTGATGACGGTGTGTAATGTTTGTGTCCGATGTGTTGAAACACAAGATTTAAGGGCATAGAACCGAAAACAGGCTTTCATCAGCTTTATACCTCTATAGTTGCTACAGCTCTGCACATAATCTTTATATCCCAGAAAGGTCAGGAATATTATGGAATCATCATTGCCACCATAGTCGCGGATCCTTCGCGTTAACGCCATAACTCAGAAACTATGTCATGGATCATTTTCAAATGTTGTACACAATAGACCTTATTGTGAGGAAAAACTGGAATGTTTTGGGGGACGATTGGATGTATATTTCTCTAACTAGGGGAAGCTATATCTTCAAAATTTTCAGGCCATAATTTCTCAACAGTTGGTCCAATTTAGTCTAGATTTGATGAATTGACTCAAGGAGATCTTTCATATAAATACTGTAGGGCCATCTAACAGTTCCTATTTTTCTCTGTAGGTTTGTCGGACATAACTTCCTAACCATTGCTTCTGTACAGTCCAAATTTGGTTCATATAAATTGACTCAAGGAGATCTAATTTGTATACATCGTTTTTTACTACATAAATACATATTTAACTTACTAGAGAGAGCTTTCTTATGAAAAACACTGTTTTCCAGAAATAGCTCAAAAAGTCTGTCATGGATTATTGTCCAATTTTATACGCATATGGACCTGAGTGCAAGGAATAACTGCATTGACTTTGGAAAAGCTCAGTATTATATTTCTGACACTAGGGAAAGCTTTAGATTCAAAGTTTTCCGTCCCCAATTTTTTAACGGTTGGTCCAATTAAGTCCAAATTTGGAACTTGGAATTTGGACTCGACTATAATATATTTTACTCACTAGGGGGATCCTTTTTATGAATAACACTTTTTTTCAGCCTTAATTTCCGAATTGTTTGTCCGTTTCGGTCCAACTTTTTGGAATATGAATCAATTTAAGGAGATCTATCTTGTATATCATATTTTACTCTCAAAGTTTATATTTTACTCTCAAGGGGTGCTTGCTTTACGAAAAACATTGTGTATCGGACTTAATTTCACTTTTAATTTGAGGAGTTGAATCGGGGGGATTGCTCATACAGCACAAGGGATTGGGGATATATCCTTACCGTCAGGGTCGACAGCACAGGTCCAGATGTTCTTAAAAATGGATGTCATATGGTGCTATGGACAGAAAAAAATCCAATTGTATGTGTATTTCTGCATATGTATTTGTGTTTAATTACACTGTAGAGAAATGTTTCCCTCTGAGTGTCTTTCTCTCAATGTCCTTGTCACACACATAGACATGTCACAACCAGATTTTAAAGGGCTAAAATCCTGAAAATATATATTTTACTTTTATATGATAAAACATTAAGGCAGTGAAGGGGGAAAAAAATATATATAAATAACACTGCATTACTAACATTCTTATACTAAACAAAATGTAATAATGTCAAAATGTCAAAATAAATGTTATAGCTCATCATTGACTTGTCCTACAATTGGTTCATTACAAAGATAATCAACTTGGATTTCACTCTATGGAAAATATACTATTAATGTATTTTTTGTTAATTAAAAAAAACAAAAAAAACAGGGCCCTTATCTGAGCGTTGTTAAAATCCCGCAAATAAATTCATATTACATAGGTATGACATGGACTGATTTTAGATTCAAAAAAATTAAATCAGTAAAAGTGTAAAATAAAATTAAAGATGTATGATATAATATTAATGTATAGTACAGAGGAAAACCAATCCAAATAAAAAAGTGAAATTTATGAGACAAAGGACAATTTCCAAGAAGCAAAAAGAATCAGAAAGGAGAGAAAATATTTCACTTATCACAGATAATAGATCAATGTATAGATCTACAATGGACTGGCAAAGGAGAGGAGGAGACAGACGACGATAATAAAATATGAGAATGAGAAAATAATGAGGTACAGGTGACAGGACACAGGTGTAACCAGCTATGTTGGGGGTAAGAAGATACAATAATATATTACTGTTAGGCAAAAGCAGAGTAATATGACGCGTTACTAATACATTTTCGGTACTATTATTACAGTTACTGTAATCCAGTAATTCGTTACAATCTGAAATGAATTGCTCATTGATGTGGTTTCCTGGGCTGTCAGAAATTTTGGCCGGGTCTGAACGCGATCAGCTGACGTCAGCGATTTTTTTTTTTTTTTATTTGCCTGGGAAATGTGGCGACTGAGCGTCTGAGCTGTGATGACCACACGACGTATGGTGTGGATAAAAATTAATAAATAATAAGTACTCATGAAGCAGAAAGTGCAGTTTGTGGCTGGTAACAACTGAATAGCAAGAAACAATATGAAAGTTTAACAGCTGCTGCTAGCTATCAAGTTTACACTATATACAGTCAAACATAGCTTCCTTACCTCCAAATGTCTCCGTAAAATAGATTAGCCATATACTGTCCACGGCGCTCTTGACACATACGAGTCCAGATTAACCAGCAATTTAAAAAAAAAGAAGTTTCGACACACATGATAGTAAAGAATAATCAAGTCAGCTTTCGTCTGTCCTGTTAGCATGTTGCTAACAGACAGACTTTTTTCTACCTCAGAGCTTTCATTAGAAACTTTATGGACATATTCAATAGCGAGAACAGGCTGCAGTAGCTGGATAAATTGTACAGTGTACGTTCATAATGGTAAAAGTAACGAAAAACTAGTGGAAACAGTGACTTATCAGTCAGCACAGAAATTTATATTTGAAAGTAACTGATTATTTTCAAATGAAAGTACCTTATAATATGTCATATATTATGTTTTGGAAGTAACTCGCCCAACACTGGTAACCGGTCAGACAATCAGACTTTTGAAGAGGCAACCTGTTTCACCCAAACAAAAACAGGTGAAGTAGACAGAAAAACATGATTGATTAATGAGTGAGTCCATTATCACTTTAGGAGTAAAAAGTACAGTACAAAAAAGTACAAACGCCAACACAGTCATAGCAACCAATATGTCGAAATAGATAAGAGGAAAAGCCAAGACAGGGAGAGACATGACATGGAGGAATAACATTTCAAAAATAAATCAGAAATAACAAATATCAAGTCATCTTCGGTCAAGCTTGCATTCTACAACAGATCCGCCCTTCAACGTTTAGTTCATGATAGCAGAAAGTGATTTTTTATAATCATTTTCAATCGATGACTCAGTCATTTCAGACAGAAATGCACAAAAACCGACTCATTTATAGCCTGAGCCGTCAATTTTGATAAATGCTAATTGACTGATGAACCTCATGTTACATCCAAGAGATGGTTGAAGATGCTCCCAGCTTCTGACTGAATTTCTCTGGTTAACTTGTCACATTATAAATGTGCTCAAAATTGAACTTTGTTGGAAATGTGTTTTTGAAAATGGACAGGACTATAGTTGCATATCATGTCTCATGCACGAATAAAAATCAGACGATATTTTGATTTCAATTATCTTTAGATCAGTAAATAGACTGCATTGTGCGTCTGTGACTTCCTCAGTGCTTAATTTATTTTACCTGCCTCAAGAAAGTAATTGAAAGAAAATTATGCAAGTTACAAGAGAAATGTAGCATCAAGTGAACCTCCAGCTGTGCCATGAAAATATAAATTCTGGTATTGGTCTTTCCAAATACTGCTGAAAAAGCACAACTAAGAAACATTCATCCATTCTGTGAGCCTGCATGTGTAACATCTGTTGTGTTGCATCAGTACTTAATCTTCCTTATAGTCTCCAACTACTCTGAACCCTGTAATGGACCGTGATAAAAGGGATGAGGCTAAAACTGCATCTCAGACAAAAAGTCTGTCACCTTATCAGATGATGTCGTAGACATCTTAGTAAAGAGACAGCATTGGTTAGTCAGTGTTTTTGCTTATTGTTTATATTGTCATGGCACTTCAATACCGAGGACCTACAGGATGCTTATCGAGGGCTGTGACGTATCTTGTCAGCGCTCCACCAACACTTTATTCAGTAGGAAAATAACTTTCAATTAGAAGGAACAAAGAATGAATGAATCATTATTACAACCGACGATATGAGTAATTAGTCCGTTAGAATGTCTTTGGTGTTCAGAGTCTTTGGGGAAATTTGAGATTGAAGTATCACTGCCCTGAGCATCAGCAAGGTAAATGCCCCTTTGGAGTCTGGATACTGCTGGTGGTGGCTGATGACTCTGCTGAGATTAATGGATGATTAGGCTAATGGATCTGTGAGGACTAGACGGATCTGGAGGGATGAAGAGTGGGCAAACCAGCCGCATGAAGGAAGTAGGTGAATGGAGAAAATCATATGTAAAAAAGGTAGAAGCTGATGGTGATAAGCTAACGATGAAGGTTTGTCACTCTGACTGGATAGACGTGGCTGGCCGCTTGAGCACAGCGGATTTCAATTGATGCCCCAGATCATGAAGTGGGTAATTTGGTCATGTGTGAAAGGTGAGAAAGTAATACAGTGGGACAAATAAGAATGGGAATTGATAAGATTTTATTGATACCATGGTCATTATCTATTCTGCTTATCAATCCCATTATTAACGATTCCTTTATTGTTTCCTGTAGATTTTTTTTGTGTGGGGAAAAAGTAGACCTAGGCCGTTTTTTGCCTTTACAATATTAATGTATGGCACAGAGAGCCACAGCTTTATGCCAGTTGACATTTAATAATAATTAAGTATGATTACATATCATCCCCTATAGTTCGAGGGCCTTCAAATACTGTGAACCTAAACCTACCGGAATTTTGGTTCCTAAACTGTTGTGACAGGATGCAAACCTTTCACAACACATGTTGTTGCTGCAAGGTGACAGTCGTCCTTTCTCTCCCGTGTCAATTTACCCTGTTCAGAGAGTGAATGGGGTTTTCTGCTGCACGTCCCTAAGGTTAGTCTTGCTGGGACATGAAGCTGGGCCAATGATGTTAGCCTGGGAGCTAACGTTGCTAGAAGTACTCGGTCCACCGCCACCATCAAAACTGTTCAATGTGACGTCGTTGTAACTATAAAAAGCAGCGCTTTAGAGACCAGATTATGATAGGTCTCTCAATGACAAACGTGGAGGCAAACACACTTATCCACGTTCACATCGTTGTGTGGACACATACACACTCCTGGCATCTTCAAAGTGATACTGTAAATAAAGTGCCTACAAGCTTAGCTGATAAGCACTAAAATATATGCGGCCATTGATGTACACACTTTAATATATGTAGAGAACTGCATAAACAAACACACACACAGACACAGAGAAGAAGAAAATGCAGGGCTGATTCAATGCAGCACTTTTGTGTCACTTCCCTAATGAAACAGCAATGAAAGTTACAGGTGGGAGTGAAGCTGACAATTTTTACTACAAGGAACAAACACACATGCACACACACACACACACACACACACAATAACACACACATTCTATGCAGACTATTAGAGCACACAATAAGGCGATACCAGTCTTTTCTCTGAGCCTGTGTGGGCAGCATGGCTAATTAGAAGAGCTGATGTGTATTAATCTGTAATGAGATACTGGTTGAGACAAAAATTGGCATGTGGGTTTTTTTTAACACCTGTGACATTAAATGTTGTAAATTGATTTTTGTGACCTATTCTTAATCTACAATATGATGTGATCAGACCTGACACGGCACCCACTCTACTCGCTCGGGTAGTAGATGCTGTAATTAGATGCAGAATGCCTACTTTGCTCTGTGTTTAGGGTTTTACACGTGTGTAGTTGTGCATACTTGGGAGATTGTTTATGAAGTGGGTGTATTTAGGCTTTTATAAAATCAGAGTATTTTTGTACACACACTGCTCAAAAAAATGTTTTAGCAGTATACAGTATATATGCAGAGATTGAGAGTCATCCCTAGAAAAAAAAACTGTTGAGCATAATCTGTGTTTTAACTGTTCCAGGAGACCTCAGTGACTGTTATTATTAGTGTTCATTTATAAAAGCATTCTCTTTGCACAATAGTTTGGATCAAACATCTCTAACAGCATCCTATTGTCTTTTTATAATATCTATACATTTATTCTCAAAATGCAGGCATTATTAATTATTTATATCTTTGATTATTTAATTATTTAAATAAATTATAATTTCTGATATATTTTAGCTGTAATTTTTCATCACCATCATAATCTGAGACTCCTCGGTTCTGCTGTTCTCCTTCCCTTCTACAGTGTAAACTGTGGAAATTAAATATAAACAGGTTTTTGGCGATGCATGTGTGTGTCTTGTATCTATAGAAGCTGCTAATGAGGTGCCCTCAGGCAACATTTGATTTAATTTGGGTTTAATTTCTATTAGATCAATATCATCTTTAATATCATACAATATTAATATCATAATTATTATGATAACATGGCTACAGGCATTATTTTGAGCAGACTTATTGTAAATTTCTATAATTTTCTATTTTTAAATTGTGCTTAAAGGAACGACCTCGGTAAGGCGCCACTGAAACCGTTATTCATTTTTACAGCGGTTTTGTCTGATTTAAAAAAATAAAATGTTCCCATTTTGTTTACAGTCTTTTTAAAAAAAACGCTTATCTTGTTCATAGTCACGGGTGCCTGGAGCCTATCCCAGCTGACATCGGGCGAGAGGCGAGGTACACCAGAGAGGAGTCGCCAGTCCATCGCAGGGCCGACACATAGACACATACAACCACTCACACTAACAGAAGGGGCTATAGTTACTGACCGTGACTGATACTGTGCATACGCGAGCAATGTTCTATTTGATATGATGATTAGATGTATAGCGAGGCTAATGGCTTGGGTTCAATACTAGCACTGGGTTAATGCACCGTCCACACTGCAAAGAGAGACATGCCATTTATTTGTCTGTGTGCAAGCATGTGGGAGTATGGCTTTGCGCTAAATAACAGTAAAGGTTTATTTTATTTTATTATTCCTATCAACCTGAGCTGTTGCTCAGGATGCTGGGAATCGTGCATAATAAACCATGCATTCATTATGAATTAAATTCATTAATATTAAAAAAGTTATCCAGCAAGCATTGCTAAAATACATTTCTCCAAAAAATAAAGGGAATATATAATCATCACAGTGTAACTTCAAGTCAATCACACCTCCGGTATATAAACCTGTTGAGTCAGGAAGCAATAAAGATTGTCAACCCCTTTTAAGGAATGGTTTTGCAGGTGGTGGCCACAGACCATTTCCCTCTCCTCATCCTTTCCGGCTGATTCTTGGCTAGTTTTGCATTTTTCTAGGGCCATCGCTAATAGTGGTAGCATGAAGCGATATCCACTCGGGTGCATGTTTCTGCCCAAACTGACAGATTCCCATGAGGGTGGCATGAAAGCCCAACGTTCACAAGTGGGGCCTGTACTCATAGCCGGGCACCGTGCAGCCCAATCGGCATTTGCCAGAGAACACCAGAATTGGCAGATTTACCATTGGCGCCCTGTTCTCTAAACAGATTAGAGCAGGTTCACACTGAACACATGTGACTGACTTGAGAGAGTCTGGAGACGCTGTGGCTGACGTTCTGCCCCTTGGAACGTCCTGCAGCATGACCGGTTGGCGGTGGGTCAGTGATGATCTGGGGAGGCATATCCTTGGAGGGCCGCACAGACCTCCACATGCTAGCCAGGGGTACCCTGACTGCTGTTAGGTACAGGGATGAGATCCTCAGACCCATTGTCAGACTGTATGCTGGTGCAGCGGGCCCTGGGTTCCTTCTGGTACCTGACAAAGCTCGGCCTCATGTGGTTTGAATGAGTCAGCGGTTCCTGGATGATGAAAGCATTGATGCTAATTACTGGACCGTCCGTTCCCCAGACCTGAATTCAATCGAGCATCTCTGGGACATCATGTATCGTTGCATCCACCGCCGCCACGTCACACCAAAGACTATCCAGGAGCTGACTGATGCCCTGATCCAGGTCTTGGGGGAGATCCCCAAGGAGACCATCCGTCGTTTCATCAGGAACCTGCCCAGACGTTGTAGGGAGTGCATACAGGCACGTGGGGGACATATACGCTACTGAGAGACATTATGAGTTGTCTTGAGGAAAGTCACAAAAGTTGGATCAGCCTGGGTTCTCATTTTTCCACTTTGATTTTGACTATGATCTGAATCCAGTCCTCGATGCTTTCATGATTTAGGTTTCCATTGATCGTTCTTACGTTTTATTGTTCCCAACAAATTACATTAAGTTATCAATAAAGAATGGCAGCTGGAGTATTTCATTCATCCAGATCTGGGACGTGTCATTTAAGTTTTCCCTTTATTTTTTGAGTAGTGGTATATTTTGAATATGCATTTCTTTTATCATTCGAGTGGCAGTTCTATCCTGAGCGATGTGCAGTAAAACAATATCCTCATCTGATGATTGTCTTCTAGCTAAATTATTAAATTCCGTTTTGATATTGGACAAAAGGCCCTCTGACAGTAGTACTGACAATGTCATAAACATCAAAACTCAACCAAACTGATGTCAATATGCTCAATGGGCTAGCAGGAGTAAGTTGGTAGACAAGTTGTTTCCACTGGGTGACATTTCACTTTACCCCCTATAGGGGCCACAAACACACACACATACATACAAATGACATCGATCACTTAACCTCCTCCAGCTATTGATGGCAGGGGATAAAAATACAGTAAAACATTGAGTGCATATTGCAATATTAAAATGTAAGATACAAAGTAAGAGTGTAACAACGTTCCCAGAGTAACCTGTATTTGCTTATAGTAAATAATGTAGACATCTTCGACATTTGGTCGAACACAGAACTAAATCTCCTGACCTGATCATGTGATGAATTTAATGATCCACCTATGCATATACCTATCATAACATAAAAAGGAAGATCAGAGTGGATCCACATTTGCAAACACACTGACTGAAAGCAGTTACACTTTTGCGCTGGTCATATACAGACATGTGTGTTTTTGTGTTACGCATCATTGCGTGCCTTAACGCATAGGTAGGCTAAAGCACCATATGAGTTATTCATCAGCCCGAATCCTATATTTCATAAATGTTGAATAAACGTGTCATTGTAAACACCAACAGTAATGTGTCTGTGTGTATTTGTGTGTGTGTGTGTGTGTAGACAGGGGGGTTTGCATTTGGAACCTCAACTTTACATGCTGGTTCATATGAACACAGAAAACCAAACAAAAGTACACAACCAAAAGTACAGATTTCATGGACACAATTGATGTGCACACGGAGGTGTTTTGTTTTGTGTCAGACACATGCACACACACTCATGCACACGAGGCAAGGCAAGGCATTGGATCTATATTTTTATAGCCTCAAGGGATTTCAGAGTCCTTTACAGCGGCCTGCAGTTATCCCAGGTTTGAATCTATACAAAAAGAGGAAAAGCTTCAGGGAACAGGGTTAAGTGTTGTATGTTTTCAGTCTTTTGCGAAGACAAACTAACTTAACTAAAAGCTTTTGTGTGAGTGCTGACATACTCACTGTGAGACACACACTCACAGCATCAACGCCGGGCCAATATGTCTGCAGGCTCTGGTGGCACACAGTAGGATCAGCAGGGTAAAAGATGGAAAGAGAAAGGTTTTTCTGGCACAGAGGGAGAAAGGGCTTAGTGGGAGGGAAGCGAGGCTAGAAGTGAGCGAGTTAAATTGAGTGAGTTGGGATGAAAAAATACAATGAGAAAAATGTTAGAGAAAGAGGCCCAGAGAGCATGACTGTGTCGCTGTCAGCCTTTATCCCTGGAGAGGGAGACACTGAGTACACCCTTCACATAGTTACTCTTACATTAAGATGTTATTATTAATAAGGCGTGTACGCTTTTTTGAAACTAAACTGTTAAGGTAGACCATTTCAACTCTTCATTAAGTCTATACCATAGTTTGACCCCAAAAACAGAGGGACATCTGGATTTTACATTTTTTATTTCTGGGTGTTTTAAAATAAACAACCCACTCAAAAAACAAATTTCCAGCATGTCATTTCAAAATTCTTTGAATAGAGATGCTCAACTACAATAAGTCAGTGAATGCATCACCGTACATATGTTTAAAATCCAGTGTCGAGTCTGACAAACCTATTGCAACACAATTATTTCACAATTGTAGCCTTTACTATCTGTTTTAAAATAAAATAAAAATGTGTATGATGAGGAATGAAAATGTGTTGTGAACAGGACCACCCCTTAGCCAAATTTTTTGGCTCTAAGCGGAATTTGGTTATGATGCCCCAGATGGCTGTACGCATGTGTATGTGAACATTTATGTGGACATGCAAGAAGCAAATGAATAAATTAAACAATGAAATCTGAAATAAATACTTCTGATTCACAAAATAAATCTGTTTTAGTTAAAAAAAACAACAACTGAAAGCTGAAATAAAAATATAATAAAAAAATGTTAATGAAAGTTATAGCAGCCATTCCTTCAACATAAGTAACTGACTTCAACTTCAAATAAATATATTATGGTCAAAAACATTTATATAATAACAGAATCATAAATTGGAACTTTAACTTATAAAAATAGATAAAGATAAAACTATACTCATATAACAACCATCTGTTTTTGTTCTGTTAACTTTTAATAACAATCTACCATTCAGGATAAAAACATTTTTTAAATATTTTTAAAAAACAGCGTTATTATCCTTACAATAAGTCTTTTAGTGTATCATCATCATTATTGACAACAACTTTAACAATAAAGTAATAACAATATCAATAATAATAAAAGGATTATTATGTTGTTTAGAACTGTTGACTGATGGAATAATTAAGCATAAAAGACCCAATAGTAGGAAAATTGTCCAAAATACAAAGTGATATTTTACCATAAATTCAAAATTCTGTGGCCACTAAAGGGTCTGTTTTCCTGCTGCTCATCAGTCATGAATGTAGAGAGCAGAGAAAACTGACATCAAATAATTACAACAAAGACTGTCACTGGGAAATAAGCTGGACCGAATGTACAGCATGACCTGTTATAGAAAATGAAACGACAGATTCCCCTCTCACGCGTGCGTTCTCTCTCTCAGCCACGTGGACTCTCGCTCTGCCTCTCCGCCTCTCCATCTCTAGGGCGATGTCTTCTCTCTCTAGCACACACTGTTTCTCTGTCTCTCCTTTCGAAGCAGACAAACGTCTCGTTCAGCATCTTGGTTGTGCGCTGTGTGTCCTCCGTTCATATTTATTGGCACTTCGTAACCATGTGAGCTGACTTGTTGCCCCGCTACCTAGAGGGTGGTCCTACGTAAGTGTGTGCTCTGTGTCTTGGATGGGGTGGGCCTGATTGGGTATCATGACTGTACCACCATTCACATTTCCTGTTAGCAGGGATCAGAGCCTCAGTTCCTCCTTTGTTCCGTGACAGTACTGAATCATTGTAGTCACTTCAGTTCAAACATTTGTTTTGACAGATTCGTTTGTATGTGTGCCGAATATCAAGTTCTATTGAAACTCTAAAAAGAGAACTGTGGGTTATTCAATCCAACCAAGAAGTTGTTTTTAAAATGGCATCCTTTTGAAAATCTTTAACGTTTCTGTGCACTAACAAAATAAACTCCATTGTATAAGGGTTTGTAAATTTAATACCAGACTATGTAATCATAACCTAACTTTAGTTTACAGCGCTGTATCTTAAATAATCTAATTTAGCCTTAAATAATTACATTTTCCCAATATTTGAAACTTCAAAAAAAATCTTAAAATTCATTTAATGTTTTTTTTTTGTTGATTCATTCATATTACTAATAGTTTCATTTAACCGGCCTAAACTTTTGTCTTCACAGAAAACTCCAGTATTTAAATATATATGTATATATATGCTTCATGTCCCAAATATCAACATCTCAACTCTGTGAAAAAAGAAAAATTTCAAGAAACTAGATCAGACACGTCTGTGTGATTACCGTTATAGAGCAGGAGCAGAGGAAGTGACCAACGGTGCTAATAGTTTGTATTTATTGTTTTTTCATTCCTCTCTTTTTTCTCCTCCTTACATTACATACCATTGAACTGTGGCCAAATGTGTATGTGAAGCGGTATACATGCACAGGTTTACTGCTCTCTCAAGTTTGTTTGACTTGCAAGAGGTCGACAAAACCAAATTCTTTTTTTCTGTTTTGTGTCCTTTGACATTCTGACACTGATGAATAGTTTACACCCAGGAAAACGTTCCTCTGTCCCTCCAAGTGTTCTCTTTATTTTCTGTTTTTTGTTGTTGGAGCTGAAGTTGCTGGTGAGAGTTGTAAGAATATCCAGATTTCAAACCTTGACTAGATGGATAAAGGAAAGGAGACTTGAGAGAGGACAATGTGGGTGAGAAGGCACAAAGCGGTTGACGGCAGGGGAAGAAAAGGGAAGAGTAAGAAAGGGTAGAAGGGGGCAGAGAAGGGAGAGAAGAACAGAAAAACAACAACACATCTGTCTTCATAAAAGTGAACATAATGTGACGGCATTCTTCACTGACACTACTGGCAAACCTGATTCTTGTAAGTGATTAAACCTTTTGAAATGAAACCTGCCATCCTGCAAAGTAATCCTTCTTGGAGTAGAGGTCATCAGAATCAATTTGAGGGACTTCCTTTTAACTTCAATTGGAATCAATCGGCTTGTCTGAGGTTCACAGTAATTGTCCAATTGTGGAGTTCATACAGCCATCCAATTAAATAAGCTGACCCGTATGACAGTCGCCCAATACTGCTGTTTATTGTGTTTCTCAGGCTACAGCTTCACTTCAGAGAGCCCGAGTGACAAGTGAAGGTGACTCGTGTAATTCTGCAAGATATGAAGTATTGTATGTAAGCAGAGAAATCGCCCATCTATCAATTACAGAAAGAGACAGTTGAGATAAATGCAGATAACGCCATCATTTGCGTCTGTAAGGTGTTCCATGTGAGCACTCAAGTACTCCACCACTCCCTGATAGTCCTGAGTTGGCTAATTAGACCTCACATAAGATAAGATAAGATAAACCTTTATTAGTCCCACAACGGGGAAATTGCAGGGTTACAGCAGCAAAGACCATATTATAGAATACAAAATAACATTATATACAATTAAATTAAATTAAATTAAATGTGCAGTTGAAACTTGCCTTCCTGATTAGTTTGTCCATTTTACTCCTGTCAGCAGCTGAGATGCTGCTGCCCCAGCAGACCACTCCATAAAAGATGGCCGAAGCCACCACAGAGTCATAGAAGGTCTTGAGGAGCGCCCCCTGCATTCCAAAAGACCTCAGTCTCCTCAGCAGATACAGTCGGCTCTGACCCTTTTTATAAAGTTCCGTGGAGTTGTGAGTCCACTCCAGTTTATTGTTCAGGTGAACACTAAGGTACTTGTAAGATGTGACCATCTCAATGTCCATTCCCTGGATGTTCACCGGTGTGTGGGGAGGGGAGGATGTGCCTGCGGAAGTCCACCACCAGTTCCTTGGTCTTACCCGCGTTGGTCTGGAAGTTGTTCCACTGGCACCAGTGCACGAAGTCCTGCGTCAGTCCTCTGTACTCCTTGTCGTCCCCGTCTGCAATGAGACCGACGATTGCAGAGTCATCAGAGAACTTCTGCAGGTTTCTCCGGGACAATATCTCCCACCCCATGCAGGACACCACCTCTGCACCTCTGGAGAGCTTCTTCAATGACAGACTCCTTCACCCCAAGTGTGTGAGAGCAATATCGCCGATCTTTCCTTCCTGCAGCAGTCAGACTATTCAACTGCTAGTAATGCACGCACGCACGCACGCACACACACACCAACACAAACACACACACACACACAAACACAGGCGCCTCACTTGCACTTTGCACTATGGGACAGTATACTATTCAACATGCCCACATTTCATACATGGGTAGACTTTGTGCATCAACCTTGCCTAGCATTATTCTGTCACTCTCTGAAATGACCCCGGCCACTTGAGCACTTTCATTCATCCGGCCCCCACTAATATGCATACACATATGCAAATTTAGAAACATGCAGTGAAGTATCACACGTACTAAATGTACTGAATATATGTCCTGGGATCATAGGGTTCATTCCGACTGGGAAGTAAATACACATGCATGGTTTATGTCACATTTCATGCTTGCATTCATATCTTAAAACACATACACATTGTGCTTTTCTCCATGTTTTTGTAGGCCAAGCTTTAAATAAATGTCCAATCCAGTTGGCTTTTTCTCTCTGCTCTAATACCCATTCCTGCCTCATCCCCACTCTCCCTTCTGTCTCCCCCATCCTTTGTCTTCTCACACTCCATGCTCCCATTAAACTCCCCCGGGAGCCTGTGTAGTGGGATGTATGGCTAATTAAGGCGACCTATGAGGACCCCACATGTTCAAGCCCCACTCCTTAGAGATGTGGAGTGTCATAGAGCAAGCAGCATTGCCAGTGCTAAGACTAACTTCCTGTCCCCTGTGTTTGTGTGTGTGTTTTTGTGTGTGTTTCAGCAAAGAAGTGTCAAATGTTGGAAATATCCCAGTCCATATTCAATCCTCTTTATGTTTTCTCTCCGTTATTTAACCAAAGAACTTGTCCTCCTTTGCTGTTCTCCTTTCTATTGGCCGTCTGTTTTCATTCAGACACATTGTTTAATTCTGCCCTTCTGCTTTTGCCTTCCCACCCCCTGTAGGCAGGAACCCCAGGGCACCACTGTTAGTATTTAATCCTTTTCATCATGTGAATCAGTTATTGAGCTCATGTCCTTGACACAAGCAAACTGAATGGACAGAGCGCCTATGTCTCACAGGAGGAAGTTAAAGAGTCTGCAGAAAGGAGAAAAGAAAAAGATGAAAAAGTGGCCCTGTCACATGTTGAATGGCTGATTTCCTTTCAATGAGCAGGAGGGGACAGAGGAGTGAAAGGATTTGAATGAATCACTTTGATAGAAAGGAAAGGAAACCGAAAGCATTGGAGACATTTTTTGCTGATATACACTGTATCCAATGTTAAAAACCCTAATCCCACATGTGAAAGTCCGTCTAGAATGAATAAGCAAACTCATTTTATATGCATGCTGCTTTTTTTCAAATTGTTACACTCAATGACTTAAGCACCATTTCATCAAATGCCTATGATTGAAATACAGCAATCGTCTCTGAATGATAAGCACCGGGACCCATACTTGACTTTTTAACTTTCCGTTTTGAACCTTTTCTGATCAGTAGATTCTGATCAGTAGAAAATGTGAGAAAAAAAACCCCAAACACAATCTTAAGTTGATCTTGGGAAGATAAGTAAATACAGAAAAGCAAGCCAGATCCAACCCTTTGTCTGAACTTGCTTCAAAATTCAAATGGTTCCTACCAGGAACATGTTCTATCTGTTCATCAGGGTTTGTTAAAATGTGTTTTGTAGTTTTGTGTAAATCTGTTGTAAAACCAACCAGTGGACATGAGTACAATCAAGTTTTCAAAGATAAAAAGTTTAAGAAACGGACTAAAACGTAACCTTGTAAAACCATGCTAAGGGAAGACCAGTGGAAGAATGGAAGGCTGGACATCTTTGCTTTGACTCTCTTTTAAGCTATTAAAGAAAGGGAGAAACATGATTCTGGTGAATTACTTTATTTTTCACAGAGAGCAGATGATAGAATTATTAAAGGGTAGAGAAAGAAAGAAATGAGCTGTGCACTCTTCGTCATAAGCCTGATAGAAAGAAATTCAGCCAAAGGAGAGGAAGTTTGAGGAAGACACCGATCATCTCCGCTTTTAGACCCAGTTGTGGTCTTAACACCTGTCCAAGAGTGGGGAATGATGGAGACAGAAAAGAGGACACAGGGAGCAAATGACAACACTTTGGAGTCAGTAAGTGGGAGTAAGTTCTGACGTGTTTCCCTTCTGATTGAAAAATCCTTTTGAAAGCTGGGATGTGAGAGGAAGTGAGATGGGAACAGCTTTAATGTTTCATCTTAAAATCCATTCCATTCATTTTATTTTATGCCTACAGGAGGAAGACCTGCCAGTCAAATAACATCACAGGTTTATATCCCCGGGGATTTTCTGTCTTGTTCACTCAAAACACTGATGACCCAGTTCCTATATTATTTATTCCAAAGGAACACATGTAGCCACTGCCAACAAAAACACATCACTTCCTGTGTGCCACTTTCCCCGCTGAAAAGTTATCCTCGGAGCCATTTACACTTTTCAATATTTACGTCCAGCATGACCAGCAATATTAATCCATCTAAAAGTCTCAGTGGGGACAGCTGAAGTCCAGTCCGGGCAATGTACCTTGATTTTGATATGCTCTGCTGCCATCATAGGTGAGGCGCTGTGCTGGGAAGAGGATTTTGAATCATGCAAAAGTTTGACTTTAGCTAAGTCAGTTCTCATTGATTGGATACACTATTCTTGATTAAGTGTCACTTAAGACAAGATCTTCCAACATGCATCAGATTCTCATATTCTCTCTTGAGTGCTATTTGAATATACTGTAATTGAAATGCTATTCAGCAGCTGTAGTTTGATTGAAGGGACAGCCTTTCAGTGAGTTCAGACAGCTGAGATGAAATACTGTGGCTCTTTCTTCTGCGAGAGTTCATTTTGCTGGATGGATTGCATACCACTTGCTGGCACAGTGGGACTGAAAAGGTACTCAGCTTTCACCCTGGAAATCAGAATACCTGTTTCATCAAAATCTATTTCTTTTATTGAACTTCTCTGTAATATATTTTTTTAGTCAAAGTAGACATAAGAGTGTCTTCGTGAGGTTCAAACAAGAACAAAGCCCACTAAGCAAGAACATTTAAATATAGCCCAAAAAAGGTGACATTATGGAATGGTCATCAATCAATCAATCAGTCAATCAATAAAACTTTATTTATATAGTACCAATTCACAACAGCAGTTTTCTCACGGTGCTTTCCAGAAAGAGCAGGTCTAGAACAAACTCTTTATATAATTATCTATATATATATATCATCACAGCTGCCGCAGATCCTTTATGTTACACAATAATTTAAAGACAATTTCACGGATCATTTTAAAATATTATACTCCCATAGACCTACCTAAGTGCGGGGAAGAACTGGATCGATTTTGAGAAGGGTTAGTTGCATATTTCTGCCACTAGGGTGACATTTATCTCCAAAGTCACCGTTTTCAGGTCATAACTTCCCAACTGTTGGTCTGATTTTGTCCAAATTTGTCCTATATTACTCTCTAGGGGGGAGCTTTTTCCAAATGGCTTTAAAGAAAGACGGCCATAAAGCATTTCAGGGACATACCCTTGCATTCATGACAACGTAGGCCTAGTTTGGACTTGCTTTTTTCCAGGCATTGGTTCAACTTACACTTTATACACATCAACTTCCTGTTAATTTTGGAATTTTGCTTATTCAGCCACTGAACTGCACTTTGCCTCCTGTACTGTGTAACATTGCCAGTCTACATGGCAATTTAAGTGTTGTTTGGAACCCGTTTTTAAAACGATACATTTTCAAGCCACCAAACACAACTTCCATGTAAACAAAAAGCCAAACCACGGCAAATCATACCGCTTTGTGCAAATGATGTTCCGTGACCCCTTAGTGTTTGGACACAATCAATTCTAGGGGAATTCAAAGTTGATATCATTATGTCCTAGGGACAGACACACATCCCTCAAATAACTTCCCATTCACCATCTTTTCAAAACACCTTGGACACCTGATTGTTTTCCTGTAAGACAACATCTCTGCTAAACTGTTTATTTCCTCTAGACCCCATGAAGTTTGGCATTTAGATCAACAAAAAACAGATGGAGAATTATGAGGAGACAAAATTTATTTGAAAACTCAGCTCTGGGTTATTCCTCCTCATTTAGGGTGTCATTCTAATCAGCCTGCCACACAGGGAAAGATCAAATCTTTGGCAATGCAAACTGTATTACTTCTCCAGGCAGGTTTATTTGTGCTCTCTTGTGTGAAGACTTCCTTCCCCCTTTGCTATCATTAATTGGTTCCTCTTGTCAAAAAAAAGTTTACTACTTTTCGAGCTGACAACACCTGTCCTCACATTTGATGCATCATTCTTTTAGAATCCCCCTCATTTTTCTGTAACTCTGCCTCTCTCTCAATCCTGATCTTTTCCCCTTTCCCTTCTCTGTCCCTTTGTTTCAACCTGTATTTCTTTCTTTTTGTTTACCCGTGGCACATGTGGAGTGGTATCTCCTTCTCTCATTATCTATTTCTATCACTGTTTCAGTTTCTTAACAAGCTGCTTCTGGTCTGTTTGGCATAGCTGTTGATTACCTAATTAACTTGCCTTTCAAAAAAACAGACATCAGCACACTCTTTCACTTTCAATCTCTTTCAAACACAGACACATAGACAAAGAACACGATTGCAAGGGCAAGTTATTATTTACGATCAATCACAGAGGCCGTGTGCCTTAAACAAAGTTGTTGTTGTTTTTTTAAAAAAAGAGTCTTTATTGCTCTGTCTATATATTTGTGTCCTCACTCGAGCTCAGAACAACACACATTGCCTGTAAATCTACATCAATAACTCGGGCTATGCATTTCTTGCCATTGTTGGGCTAATTGGTAGAGGGGGCCTTGATATATGTTAAAAGCAAAGTGACAATACTCAGAATGAAGTTATTCAATTCAGTTTAAACTAGAACATCGCTGTCATCCCAACCAGTAAGGGTATCTCCCTGAAAAGTCCCCAATGCCCTACATTGTGCAATCAATCCCCCTGATCGAACTCCTCAAATTAAATTTGAGGTTATGTCCACAGTATTTTTCATTTAAATAAAAGCTCCATGATCCGGGTAAAATATGAACTGTTAGAGGAAAATATGATGTATACATGTTAGATCTCCTCAAGTCGATCAACGGTTGAGTAATTATGGCCTGAACGCTTCTGGAAAAAGCATTGGAAATATAAAAATTACCCTTCCCAAAATCAATCTAGTTCTTCCTCACATTAAGGTCTATGGGGGAATGAAATTTGAAATTGCAAAAGCTCCATCTTTCCAATGATCCAAATAAGCAGCTGCAGGATGAATGACAGTGTTTCTTTATCTCTATGG
>VRLP01007358.1:0-22275 GCA_009660295.1 Lophius piscatorius | reverse complement strand
CATACATACATACATACATACATACATACATACGTACATACATACGTACGTACATACGTACATACGTACATACATACGTACGATGTGCATTTTTTCCATTGCTTTTTTTTACAAGTTGTAAATAGTAATAGTAATAATAAATATCTGTTTATAATCCTTTTAGGAGATCAAAACAATATTAATAATAATAAAAAAGAATAATAAACCTTATTTATATAGCGCTTTTCTTAATTAACACGATTACAAAGCACTTCGCAGAAAAAGAACCATTGAAAAATATCGGAGACAATAAGCGGCGACAAAAAACAAAAACAGATAAAAACAAAAGAATTAAAAAAATAAAATAATACAGTGAAAATCTAGAGTGGTTTGATAAAAGCAACGCGACGATCCCAGAAGACTGAGAGATAAAAACCCGCGTGACGTTGACTTGACGATAACGACGGTTTGTTTTTTATTTTACAATGTTGTGAGATTCCAGCTGTGAAACTCCTGAAACTCCCTAAATGTATTTTCCCAGAGTGAAAGAGTGGAGAATCGGAGTGACACAAAAAAAAGCGTTACCCGTCCCAGCATGACCACGAGAGACGCGTCCTCAACGCGGCCCGGGCCGTCACGCCATCAAAGCGGCGGACTTCAAAGGAGTGGAAAGATAGATCGGGGGGTAATTTTAGCCCGGATGACCTCGTTCTCCGAATTTGGTCGTTCTGCCTCACATTCAAACTTCAAATATTTGCAGGAGGGAGTTCATCCCGCCGCTTTTCAGTATTCTGTGTTTCATGGCTGCGTCGATGGTTTGGTCACATGATTGTCTCCTCCTGCCCGCCGTAGACAATCAGACGTTTGGATCACAGGATGTGAACTCTTCTCTCCGGGAGGTGTGAAGAAGACGAGGGACAGAACCAATAATGAAAAAACAGGAAGCATGAACGAAGGAACGGGTGTTTTTAAAGACGAGAGGTTCACGAACAAACCTGAATACCTGAAAAATAATCTCGATACTTTTCTCCCTTTTAGCCGAACAATCGCGTCGTTTGATTATAAATGAATCTGCTGAATGCGTTTTTATATTAATTAATAGTTAAGATATGACAAAAAGAAGAATTCTACCTCTTAAAAACATAAATAAAATAAAACATCTTTGAATTTTTTTCTTAGATTTTTCCGGCATTTCCATTTAATTGTTTCCCGGGAGAGTCTATTAGAAGAATATTATGGAATCGTCGCCGCAGCAGCGAAAACTCAAACTTCCCGCTGGAAACTAACTACGCAGAATGTTTTTTTAAAAAACAAAAACTTTATTCAAAGTCTCAGAAGGTTTAGATGGAAATATTTTTTTATTAAGGTTTGGTGAAGCCGGATCGGACAATCCAGCTTCTAGGAGAAGAGAGGAGAAGAGGGTCGTGTTTTTCCTGTCATGTGGTTCCGGTTATTTGGTTCTGTTTGATTTACGAGGCCGGTTTTCTTCTCTTCCTCTGGTTTCCATGGTGATCCGAATTGGCAAACTGAATGTGAAGCCGCCGCAATCGCGAGTAATTTGAGATATTAAAAAAAAAAAGATTAATCTGACAATGCGATAAAATCAAAGAACCCATCTGGGTCTCATCGATTCTTCTGCGTTTGCTTTTGTTATTCATTGTCGTATATCTTTTGAATGGAACCCCAGGAAGGCCGAGAGACTGAAAGTCTTCTTTCAGAGGCGGCGCAGCTGCCGCCACTCCTGTGACAATCACCTCTCCGTCAGTCTGTTTGAGGAGTTCGTCCTATCAGTGACCTCACGGCACACCTGTGGATTTTCTCACCGAGGTTTTGTTTTCACCAGCGCAATATCAGAGGTTTCGAAAAAAAAAAAAAAAAAGGAGGAAGAAGATGGTCAGAAATGTCTGTATATGAAAGGATGCTTTTATTTTGGAGGTGATGTTTATGCTGCCGTTTCATCAACTTGTGGAAATCCTGATAATGAATCTCCCGTTTCATGTCTGTCTGTTGCCTTTTTTCCACCTAAAAGAACCTGGTGCTAGTTCGGTGCTGGTGCTACTGCCGATGCTTAGTTGGTTCCTGCTAAGATTAGCATTACAGGACATTATCGCCACCTACTGTTAAGGAGTGTGAACAGACGGCACTCCGCTTCATTAAAAAAATCCCTTTCAAAATAAAAGCACAGGATGTTTTTCTTAACATTTTTTTTTTTTTGCCCAGGCTAAAGACCGAGACCCACTGAAAACGGGTCCGCGACCCACTTTCGGGAACCTTTCTTGTCTTCAGAAAAAAGGTGTCCTAAGGCTTGCCGGGAAAATGGACAAGCCTTAGGATGGGAACAATTTGGCGTTGGCTGGTGTAAACCGGCTGAGACTGTTTCCAAACCCGTAGCTTTATGAACAAATGAACACGATGTTTTTCTGCAGAAGCCCACACTTCTAATGGATCTCTCCTAGATTGGTCCCAGCTGATCCCTTTATTGATATTAATGTGTATCCAAACTCAAAAAGTAATACTAATCATGTTGAGGGTTCGTGTGGGTAACTGAATGTTTTTTGTTTTATGGTCCAACAGAACAGATGGGAGGCAGCTGAGACAGCAGAAGGACAAAGATCTCATCCATGGGGGCCCTCTCGCTTCCCGGGCTGGAGATGATGGAAGGGATGTGGGAAAACGGCAGCTTCGCCAACCCGTCGTCCGAACTCCCTCTGATTCTGCTCATGTTCAACGGCAGCGAAGTCAACGTCACCAACTCCAACAGCTCCCTTAACTCCAGCGACCTAGACGCCCCCTCTGGTCCCAGTGTGGCAGGGGTCCTCATTCCACTCATTTACATAATCGTGTGTATCGTGGGCCTGGGTGGGAACACCCTGGTGATCCACATCGTGCTGCACTACTCGAAGATAGAGTCCGTGACCAACATCTACATCCTCAACTTGGCCATCGCTGACGAGCTCTTCATGTTCAGTCTGCCGTTCCTGGCGGCCCAGAACACCCTGCACTCATGGCCGTTTGGCTCGTTCATGTGCCGCTTGGTCATGACCGTCGACTCCATCAACCAGTTCACCTCCATCTTCTGCCTGACCGTAATGAGCATCGATCGATACCTCGCCGTGGTCCACCCCATCCAGTCCTCAAAGTGGCGGCGCCCTCAGGTGGCCAAGCTCGTGAACGGCACGATCTGGGCTCTGTCGTTTCTGGTCGTTCTGCCGGTGGTCATCTTCTCCAACATCCAGAAGGGAGGAGGCACCTGTAACATCGCCTGGCCCCAGCCGGCGAACATCTGGCGAGCGGCCTTCATCATTTACACCTCCGCAGTGGGATTCTTCTGCCCGCTTCTCATCATCTGCCTGTGCTACCTGCTCATCGTGTTCAAGATCCGCAGCTCCGGTAAGAAAGTCCACGCCACCTCAACCAAGCGAAGGAAGTCGGAGAGAAAGGTGACGCGCATGGTGGTGATCGTGGTTGCCGTCTTCGCCTTCTGCTGGCTGCCTTTCTATGCCCTCAACATTATCAACCTCCTGGTGTCCCTCCCAGAGGAGTACCAGGGTCTCTACTATTTCGTGGTGGTGCTGGGTTACGCCAACAGCTGCGCCAACCCCATCGTGTACGGCTTCATGTCAGACAACTTCAAGAGGGGCTTCCGGAAGGCGCTGTGCCGCTCCACGAGGAAGGTGGAGAACCACGAGACCATGGAAAACCAGCAACAGCAGGACGAGGGCAGGACGGCACTGATGCCCAGGGAGACCATGAGGAGGGTAATCAGGGGCAAAGAACACGAGGACGACGAAGAGGACATCTCAGAAATGACCGAGATCTACAGAATCGCCCAAAACGGCAACAGCAGCTTCCAGCCGCAAAGCTCGCAGTCGCCGTTGATGGAACGCGGAGCAACTCCGGGAGCCACCGAGCTTTCGTCCCCCGAGAGGAACGCCAGAGCCGGGGACACCAAGGGGAAAGACGGCGTCAACGGGTCCACACTGACGGTACCGTTGTTTCTCAACGGAACCAAAAACGGGAGCGTTAAACCTCTGCCCGAGGACAACCTGGAACAGAACACCTCTCTGGAGATTAGTTACTTATAGAGTCAGAAAGGACCCACTGTTTGAAATGAACCTAGTATTATCAGACAGAACCGCCGGCCTCAAGTACCCGACATCCAGGAGTTTGCGATTGGAGTAACAACGGCTTCAGTTTCACCAACATGCCGAATGTATTATTGTTCCGTTTGGTTCCGTTTGGTTCCGTTTGCATGGCTGGGTGTACAAAGTTGTCGCATGTGTTGCGTTGATCGTTGTAGCCTCTTTAACCCATACTGTGATCCAAAATTAACTGTGTTTAAGCGTCACTCGGCGCAACCATCGACGCATTAGCTGAGCCCTGATGGCGTGGCGGGTAGGGATGAGCGAGGACGCCATCATCTACGGATGGCAGGACGAACAAGAAAGCTTTTAAACGAAGCCGGAGTTGACAATCTATTCCCTCAGAACTGAGTTTAAATCAATCAAACACTCGTTTTCATGAGAAGCCTGATTGAATAAAGTTCAGGAGGAGTAACAATAAGAATGGAGACATTTTAGATTTTACTCGGAAGATAATTAGGGGAGAGAAAAAAGACATTATCTCTGCCGGATACTCGTATCAGCTGAGTTCTGGTCCCCCTGATGGCTATTATGTTCCTTCAGATGACCCCCCCCCACACACACACACACACTCCCTCCTCCTGGTATGTGTTCACATACTACCTGACGGTTCTGGTTAACAGTGCAGTGTGTAAACTCTAGAGGTCCAGTTCAGTACAAATCAGTTTCAAAATCGTTTTTTTTGTATTCCACATTTTTGATTTTTAAAACTGGATACCCCTCCTGACAGAACCCTCCCCATTTATCCGGACTCGGAACCGGCACTAGAAGTAAACAGTTATTTGTTACAATTGACAAACTTCCAAAATAAGAAAAACAATATTTTTCAATATTTTTCGTATTCAGCAGGAGATGGTGGCCCCACCCCCCACGGAAGAGGCCCCGCCCCCTTTATATAGAAAACAAAGGGGATCGCCTAAGATAACTTTAAGAAACAAAAATTCTTATTTTCAGCTGCATTTACTCTAATAAATACATATTTATAAATCTTAAATTCCATTTTTTTCCCCCCGATGAGTTACGTCTGGATTTTTACACGCCGCACCTTCGAGGAGAATTTAACCAGGATCCATCTGGATTATCACCTCCTCCGAGGAGACTCTCGTCTTTTCACGCGTTTGTCCGACTGTTCGCAGGAGTTTTTAAGTGACTCTTGACAAAGTGTCTGGTAGAGGTGAGGTAAAGGCCCGAGGAACAATCCGTCCGTGTAAATACATCTTTGTAAACCAGAAGGTTTTTCATTGAATATGCGCAGAAATACTTTTATGTGAATATTATCTCTTCTTCTTCTTCTTCTTCTTCTTCTTTGGAAATAAGCTGTGTTGCCGCTGAAATTGTGATCGTGGTTGAGAAAGGCTGTCGCCTCATGCCACGTTAAAAAAAAAATAATAAATGTATTGCTTTGATGATGATTTCTGTTGATTATAAAATCAACAAAAAAAAGAAAAAAAACTTTTCTGCGACTTTTTTTTTGAATTTTTTTGAATTTTGTCCGGTGTTCTACTCATTACAACGTCTTTCGGATCAGCCATAAAATTAAAACCCCCGACTGTATATTGTGCAGGCTTCTTTTTTTTTTTTAGATCAATCAGAATCTGAATTATTTTTTTCAACCACCCACACCCATCAAAAACCTTGTGCCTGTTCACCAGTTGTCTTTCCCTCCTACTGCTTTAGTGGGTACTAACCACTGCAGACCAGGACCACCCAACGAGACCTCCGCTCTGACCCGGTCGTCCAGCCCTCTCAACATTCAGAGGTCCGGACAAAAACACCGATTTACTAGATATCCCACCCGTCCATTCTAACACGATAAAGTTATTCCACACTCGACTAGACGGTGTTCATAATGTTATGGCTGATCGGTGTAAATTCTTAAGCTTGTCGCGTAAAGACCTTTTTGTCACGTCCTGCACATCCATGACTCTGTCATGGATGACTTTGCTTTCAGGAAAAGCTTTTAGGCGGCCTACGTCACACGTGAGCGACGTACGTTTTCTGGAATCTTGTGAAACGAAGCTGGAATATAAACGATGGTGTCCAAATCAAACCGGCTTTCTGTTTTCATTCACGCTGAAACGTCTGCAAACGATAGAGTCGCACACCAGCGGCTGAGCAGAAGATTCACGTCAGTCAGGTGTGTTGTGGAGAAGGGTTTCACTCAGGGCCGACGAGGGGGGGAGGGGGTGAGGGGCATCGGGGAGGAGGACACCTTCGTCGGGAGGTTTGCTGTGGAGGAGACGGCTGAGGACAGGATTCTGGCTAGAATCCTAACAATGATGGAGCAAAATCAGGAGCTCCTTCATCAGCGGACTCCTCCAGGTGAAGTCCTGTGCTCAGGAGGCGCTGACCCGGACACTAATCTGGACTTTTTCATATCTGCGGCCTTCCTGCAGGGTCCCTACCCATCAGGTCACGACCCCGACACACGACGAGTTCTGTTCCATCATCTGTGAACGGATATCTGATATTATAACGTAAGATATCTGATATTATAATGTCTTATCATGATTAGAAGTACTAGTTAATATTACTATTATTATCAATAATATGGTGTGTATGTGTATACATAAAGTATTTATTACACAGTATCTATCTATCCACCCATCCAGTAGTTTGTCTGTTATTGAAGTTATGGTCTGAGCGTTTCATACTTTGGACATTTTATGGGAAACATTCATATAAAGTAACAGATAACAGATTCTAAAGTAAAGCAGAAGAAGTGAAATCCCTCCATCACTCATCAAAGGCCCACCCACCCCGGTTCCGTCCAGAGTTCTCCGCCCAGTCAGGTTATATTTATCTGGCTGTGCGTCGATGCCTCTGCCCCCCACCCCCACCCCCCGCCCACTCACTCCTCCTGCAAAGACCCGCTGAAACATCATTAAAGGAACATTAAAAAGGGATTTGCCTGCTTGATGGGGTATTTGCTGAGCCCCGGGGGTCTGAGCCTGATGAGACTGGAGATCGCGTTCTTGTGGAGGCCTTCTCTCCGGCGTGTGTTCACATATGAATGTTGTTGGTTTGAGATGTGTGATCCAGGACCCCCCCCCTCAGTGATTACCCACCTGTCCTTACCGTGATCCTGCAGGGAGAGGCGTTGATCAGCTGCTGGGTCTGCTATGACTCACAGTGACTCTCTGCCTGCAGAATCTCTCCCACAGACAGACAGTTTCTTTTCTTTTTTTGCAGGGACAGCTATGGAAACGCTTCTGCGAACACCAACCTCAGCTCAAGAGGATGAACAAAGTCCACCCGTCCTCATTATCCTTTTTTCCAGACACATGAAATCCATTATTTGAGGAAGCTGGTTCTGGTTTGCACGTCCATGCATTCACACTAATGTTTATTTGCAGTGCAGTCAGGCTGCATGAGAGGAGCTGTAAAATGATCCCACCGGTAATGTTGGGCGAGTGGGAGCCTTTATTACATTCAGAAAAATCAACCGTCACTCTATCTGCGTTGACGCAGCTACGGGACCCGACGGAACCTCATCAGGGTTGATTACACTGCATAATCACATTTGACATCTCCTCTCCGAATTGTGTGTGATGGATTCAAGCTGCAGGAGCTGGATGTGCAGCACGGCTCTGCTGCTGTGGGTTTGGTTTAGTGTGTGCGTGTGTGTGTGTGTGTGTGTGTGCTCGTACGTCCCGTCCACTCACAGGTTATTATTGTAACCAGATAATCAATGCAACTGTGAGGTCACCTGACGGGGGTTATAATGTTATGGCTGACGGGTGTATAAAGGCTCGGGGTAGGGGTTATAGTTCGCCCTGAAGTTACTTCACACCCCAGATAATAAGTTTTTGGAGTATATCCATATTTTCTTCTTTTTTTTTATCATTCATTAACAGTGTGATTTAAAAAAAAAAAAAAAAAAAAATTCCCAACATTTCAAACAATAATTGATCAAATAATTTATAATAATCAAGATAATAAGTGTGTGTTCTTCTATCAGAAAGAAGAAAAAAAAGCTCAATTAAAAGAGGGAATTTGTCTCGAAACTTAATCTGAAAAAAATTCAACGTCCGGAAAATCTGGATTTTTTCAAGCTTTAACCGGAAACGGAGGGAATTCAAATAATCTGTAAAATCTTTAAATGAACTCATTCCCGAAGCCGTCAGAGAGCTGTAGCGGGAGAAAAAATCTGTTTATTTTGCGTTGCAGAGTTAAAAACACACCACAGTGTTGTTACAAAGTGCTTCAAAAACAATAATAATAATAAACAGATAAAGGAAATGTTAAGAAACAAAACAGCCGAGTCTAAAAATCATGCGATCGGAATATATCTGACGTGACTTCATTGAACCTTCCTGACTGGCGAGCTCATAAAATGATTGTCAGTGTGTAACAATGAATGAACTTCATGTTTTTTTGGAGATAACCTTTTCGCGCGTGCAGATCAGTGGGTAAATACTGCCCTCGTGTGGTAATACTGAAGAATTACACAAAGCCACAACCTCAAACTAGACATATTTTATTATTAGAGCATTTCTGATGAAGGACCGTCAGGGACATTATTCAGAACTTCCCCTCGCACACATGTATGAAAAACTCTCACACACACATGTGAAACGCTCTCACACACACATGTGAAACGCTCTCACACACACATGTGAAACGCTCTCACACACACATGTGAAACGCTCTGTGAGAGCGTTTCACATGTGTGTGTGAGAGAGTTTTTACATATATGTGAAGGGAAATTCTGAATAATGTCACTAACGGCCTCTGATTATTTCTATTCAATCTTTTCCCAATATAAAAGCTGGACGTTATTCCGTCCTAAACTTGAAAACATTTTGGGTCGACACCCATCTTCTTTCAGTTAGCTGCAACTAGTTGCTAATCGTTGTTACTATCAAGAAATGCAACATTCATACATCCACTAATAGTAGTTATTACTAGTGATAGAGGTGGTAGTAATATTAGTTTTATTGTTGTGTTGCTGAATAATAAAAAACTTTCAAGTGTTACTTAAACATAGTTAGACATTACAAGAATAAGAACACTTTCTGCTTATCTTATTGTTCCACTTTTGTTGGAGTTATTTTCTGCAAAAAAAAGGAAGTTTTTTTTTCATACAACCAAAGTCAAAAAGATAGCATTTAAAATGCTTCATTATTCATCACTATTCACATCCATCCTATAAATAAAAAGCCCAAACTATACTGGAGCTGACTGCATATATCACCACCTTCAAAATCTGAATTTACAAACTAAAAAAAAGCTGTAAAAGCTCAAACATGCTTTAGCTTTCTAGCACATTTGATTTAAACATCTATTTGATATAATATTTATTGTTATTATTATTATTATCACTATTATTTAGAACCTCTGGTGTATTTGTGATTGTATGATTGTGTTTATCTTGTACACAAAGGGGTTATGACTCTACTGTCACTTTGTGTGTGTGTTTTTTAAGTGTTTTTATCTCAACAACGTCGTAAAAAAAAAGATGGTATGCATAGTTTACTGCAGTCGTTGTGTGTTTAGCCACTTTTGCGTCACGACGGTTTCCGTCGTAATACGACAGGAGTCTGTTTCCGCTTTACGGCACTTGGAAACTTCCTCTCACATAGGCGGCGTGTCGTGTGTCTGCGCCGTTCGAAGACCGGTAGGATTAAAAGGCCGCGTATTGTGTCATATAATTCACGGTAAGATTTCAGTAAAACATTTCTAGACCTTTTAAGACTTCAGTGTATCGTAGTTAATAAAAGTTAAAGCGGAACTAGGCGTGTGTGGCTGTATGGGAGCGGCCACGTAGTTAGCTTAGCCTTACTAGCCCGGCCTGCTGCCTGTGGATGGCCGTCTTTATCAGCAGCCACAGTTAGCTTAACCGAGTCAGAACAGCAGAAAAAAACATTTGAAACTCTTGTAGTGTGTAAAATTTGGGGGTAAATCTATTTGAATATATGGAATAAGGAGGGGGGGAGAGTTGCCAGCGCCGTCTTTTCTGCCGGGGAGCGATTAGATCACCGGCTGATCTATTCTTCTTTCTTTGACCGCGAGATTCACCGTTAGTTATATGTTGTACTAAATAGTTATCTTCAATCCTTTTGTCAAACAATAATGCAGTTTCACATCGTTGTAAACTTACTATGTAGGATTCAGAGGTATACTCTGCAAAGATTTGATGAACACTAGTTATTTCTGATGGATTAAAGTAATCTAGTAAGTGCCCGACAGCTTAACTAGTTATTAAATAACAAGTTCCATTCTCAGGGGTCAATGATGACTAGCCCACTGCGCAAGCTGACAAGTGCCTATTTGTTATAGTGCACCGCTGGAGATATCAGTGCTGCTTACAGGCTGAGACCCTGTTCTTGTGTGAGAGGTTTAAAACCCATCATTGTGTTTCAGATGAGTTATGTGAACTCACTTCTAGGTAACTGTTTAATATATTTATTATTGGTGTTTTCAGATCATGGCCAAGTTCAACGCTCCCGTGATCCAGGACAACCCGTTTGGTTGGGGTCCTTGTGCCGTCCCAGAGAAGTTTAAAGACATGCCCTACCAGCCTTTCAGCAAAGGAGACCGCCTGGGAAAGGTTTGATTCCTGAAATTAAATATTCCTGTTGAAAGTTGTTGTCAGTTTTACTTATGTTGTGCTTTCCCTCTGGCAGGTTGCTGACTGGACTGGAGCGACTTATCAAGACAAGAGATACACAAGTGAGTGTATCTGCCGGTGTTAGAGGAAGTATACGGGCCGTTACAGATCCATGATCAGCGCAGCTTTTCCTTTCCTCTGTAATTATCCTGAATAGTGATGAAACGCATTGTTTTCTTACTGTGTCCTCAGATAAATATTCCTCTCAGTTTGGCGGCGGCAGTCAGTACGCATACTTTCACGAAGAGGATGAGACGAGCTTCCAGCTGGTGGACACGGCCAAGACCCAGAAGACCGCCTACCAGAGGAACCGCATGAGGTTTGCTCAGGTATGTCAGACACACTTGGCTTTACGGTGTGACGGTTTAATTACACCCTAAGTATTGTTTATGTTTGACTTAACCCGCGCCACCATGCTTGTTTCCAACAGAGGAATCTGCGCAGGGACAAGGACCGCAGGAACATGACTCAGTTCAATATGCAGACCCTCCCAAAGAGCGCCAAGCAAAAGGAGAGGTGAGATTCTGTCGATAAAACACGTCCTGTTTCCTTTGATTTCCTGTAGAAACGTTATTCTATCCTCCCACTATGAGACCACGTGTTGCACATTTTGTGACCGCTGGACTTGCGTCTGCAGTTTTAACCTGCTCTGGTTTCTTTCAGGGATCGCATGCGTCTGCAGAAGAAGTTCCAGAAGCAGTTCGGGGTCCGTCAGAAGTGGGATCAGAAATCCCAGGTACGAATCGATACATAAATCTACTGGATTTCAGCTCCAGACATGACATGATCTGTTTTCATCATAGTTCTTTTTTTACTTCATAAGGCAGGTGATCTGGACGCAGCTTCTCTCCATCATTCATCATCATCATCCTCATCATACTGCTTTTCTCTGTGATCGTTGATTTAAGCACAAACTCTTTCTCGGGCTTTGATTTATTTCCCCTGGGTGTTTTTGACGGACATTTTCGGAGATTAATGGACCGAAACACGTTAGATTTTTTAACAAAAATGAACAGCAGCGTAATTGATAATAGTTTTATTTCCAATTTTGGGCTTTAAACAAACACACAAGGCAGGTACGACTCTTTAGGGACTGTAATAGAAATGTTCTCATTCCAGCATCTATTAGTGAATTAAACAAAATGTTTTTCCGGCGCTCAGCTGAAGCCCAGAGATTCCTCCGTGGAGGTGAGGAGCGACTGGGAGGTGAAGGAGGAGATGGACTTCCCCCGACTGATGAAGATGAGATACATGGAGGTGGCTGACCCCGTCGACATGTACGTGAACAGAACCTTCTCTTAATTTACCTGTTTACCTCCTCTGTTCGTATGTTGTCAGGTTTTTGTGGGAGCGGAACCACTCCCACAAATGTCCACTAGGGGGAGCCATCAGAGCACACTAGAACCCTTTGACTGGGTCACAGACATTGATTTGTTTCTTGTTTGTTGTTTCCTTCAGAGAGTGCTGCGGTGCTCTGGAGCATTACGATAAAGCTTTCGACCGCGTCACCACCCGCAACGAAAAGCAGCTCAAAAGCATCAAGAGGATCTTCCACACCGTCACCACCACGGACGACCCCGTCATCCGCAAGGTTCTTCACGAAACACGCTCTTTCAGTCGACACCCGAAGTCCGCCGCGGCGGTTCCTTTCCTACAAAGCAGCTGTTTTTGTTTTTCTCTCACCAGCTGGCTAAGACTCAGGGTAACGTGTTTGCCACTGACGCCATCTTGGCCACCTTGATGTGCTGCACCCGCTCAGTCAACTCCTGGGACATCATCGTGCAGAGAGTGGGCAACAAGCTGTTCTTTGACAAGAGGGATAACTCCGACTTTGGTGAGGCTTTGAGAAGAATATGCCTGAAAGCGCGAATACTCTGTAAAAATGAAACCAGGATTCCAAATGGGAGAAAAATATGTAAGGGGGGGGGAGGGGGGGTTGATGTGAACAGGAAGGGAAAGAATTATCGAATAGCCGTGTGCATAAAGGGGATAATCATCTTTTTTCGATTGTTATCAATGTATATATTATAATGTAATTCAACTCCAAGGTCTTGACATTGTGCTTGAATTGTTGTCTTTAAAAGTTGTGCCGACCCCGTGACTCCGTTAAAAGTTAAAACAGTTATCTGAGACTCTTTGTCGGGGACAACAGACCCAGTCTTCTGCTGAAAGTGTTTTCTCACGCCGCTGCCGTGTTTCTCTCAAAACCGCCTGTCGTCTGTTACCGCCACTCTCAGATTTGCTGACTGTGAGCGAGACGGCCAACGAGCCGCCGCAGGATGAAGGCAACTCCTTCAACTCTCCTCGCAACCTGGCCATGGAGGCAACTTACATCAACCACAACTTCAGCCAGCAGTGTTTGCGCATCGTAAGAGCACACACACACACACACACACACACACTAAGCCTCCTCACAGCCCCAAAGGTCAAACACTACACAGAGTTAACAGAAATCCTGAGATGCTGTGTTGAGGTAATATATTGAAGAACATCGTGACCACGAGTGTCTGGTGTCACGTGACGGGCCTTTCTCCTTGTTTGGGAGAACTTTAGGAGGTATAGCTATCATGAGGCAACAGACAATTACAGCGCTCAGGGCGTAGAGTCAGACTCCAGGGAAGAACTTAAATCTGTCAGATTGATGGAAGGAGTTTTGGGTTTTTGGATTCGATTGTAACTTTGGGCAGGATTTCTCGGCCCTAGATGGTGATCGGCCTCCGCAAACGTACGAAAGGACAGCTACCAATGCTAATATACCTCCAGAAACACCTCAGACATTTTCTATACACGTACCTACGACAACAGTCTTACCAGGTCTCATCCCTGGAGGATATGAGGGACTGAAAACTGTGAAGTGGTCAACCGTAAAGCAAAACTGAATCTCCTGAATGTGTTTTAGGAAGCAGATGTGATGCGTTTGTCTTATCCTTTTCTTCAGGGTGCAGAGCGGCACAAGTTTCCAAACCCCAACCCTTTTGTGGAGGAAGACATGGACAAGGGTGAGGTGGCGTCTGTTGCGTACAGGTGAGGCCATGAACACGGTTAAAGTCTGAATCCTGTCCGTCTGTAAGCGAGTAGAATTAACGCGTTTGTGTCAAATCAGGAAATCAGCCTTTTGCGTTTCACTCCCTCTCGGGCTGACGGCTTGTTTTGGTCTTTCAGATACCGGCAGTGGAAGCTTGGGGAGGACATCGACCTTGTTGTCCGCTGCGAACACGACGGGGTGATGACAGGTGCCAACGGAGAAGTGTCTTTCATTAATGTGAAGACCTTGAACGAGTGGGACTCCAGGGTAAGAGGAACCGCGAGGGGGAAAAGAGATTTCAGTAACGGCACATGATCAACGTCAAGAGTCTTTTGAGGGAACGCAAATCCAGGCGGTTATATTAACCTGAATCACGTGGCCACACCGCCCCGACGATTTACGTCTACGAAGTGCTCAAATCAAGACACTTCGGCCTGAATGAGGCATTTTGAACTTTTCTTTTTTTTTCAAATTTATTTCCAGCCATTATTTACAAGACATTGAAAAATAAATCAATGCGTAATAAAGTTTTTATGCGTGAGGGCATGTTTGAAACCTGTTTTAGGCTTTTAGAAAATACCCATGAGTAGAAAGAAGCACAGAAGAAGAATACAGGAGATCTATAGGCATAAATCCGCCAAAATGATCTTCTCACATGCGGGTTCAACCGCTCTGCTGTGAACTTTTCAAGTTCACCAAACATGAATGATTTCATTCATGGATTTTTCTCAACCGGTATTTAGAATTCAGATGTAAGCGCCAGAATCCAACAAGCGGTTGAATACTTACTGTTCTGTCCTCTGATCTCTTTGATCCTCAGCACTGTAACGGCGTGGACTGGCGTCAGAAGCTGGACTCCCAGAGAGGCGCCGTCCTGGCCACCGAGCTGAAGAACAACAGCTACAAACTGGCCCGCTGGACCTGCTGCGCCATGCTGGCTGGATCGGAGTACCTCAAACTGGGGTGAGGAACACGCGACGCCCGGTTCTGATAGCGGCGAGATCGTGTTCATTCTTCCAGATGGAAGCCATATTGGCATAAATGTACACTCCTGGATTATGAGGAGATTTAACCAGGAAATCCAGTTTACTCATGTCTGCAGTTTATGCAAAAACAAACAAACAAGACATTTTTTACCCTAAAACTAGACATTTCCGATCTTCTATTCTACCTGTTAGCCTGATTCTATTTCTGTAGGTTCTGGAGAAATTGGAGCTTTTATCTTTTTAAGTTGCAAAAAAAAAAAAAAGCAGGATTTTTTTATTTTTTTAGGACCAACTTTGAAAATGACACTGTAACATTTTAAAGGTGTTTCTGATCTCCAGGTACGTGTCTCGATACCACGCCAAGGACTCCGCTCGTCACGTCATCCTGGGCACCCAGCAGTTCAAACCCAACGAGTTCGCCAGCCAGATCAACCTGAGCATGGAGAACGCCTGGGGAATCCTCCGCTGCGTCATCGACATCTGCCGCAAGCTGGACGAGGGCAAATACCTCATCCTGAAGGACCCCAACAAGGTGAGTCGTCACGCCGCAGCCGCCGCCGGCGTTCCCAGCAGGGGTGGGCGTGGCTCCTTGAGCTAATTGGTGGATATTCTGTGTCAACAGCAAGTGATTCGGGTGTACAGCCTGCCTGACGGGACCTTCAGCTCCGATGAAGAGGAGGAGGAGGAGGAAGACGAGGAGGACGAGGAGGAAGAGGGTGAGATTTCTTCACATCGCAGTGCTTGAAATGTAATGCCCACGTCACAGTTTGAGATTCGGCTGCTGCCAGATGGTGAAGGAGTAAAATGATTTTCACACCGATGTCAATTATTCCACTGCTGACGTGAAGGTGGAACAACGACGACTCTATTCCACCTTCGTGACTTAAGCACGGAACGTCATGGCGGTACTGTGAACAGTTGTGGTTCTACTCTGAACAGTTGTGGTTCTACTCTGAACAGTTGCGGTTCTACTCTGAACAGTTGCGGTTCTACTCTGAACAGTTGCGGTTCTACTCTGAACAGTTGCGGTTCTACTCTGAACAGTTGCGGTTCTACTCTGAACAGGCTGCAGAAAAAAGGGGCTTCAATTCTGTGTTTTTACTTTTTAGGATGACGCGTCACGCAGGTGGTTGGGGGTCTTTTATGACGGCGGTTCTCGACCGTTCTAGCTTCGGGGGCCCACCATCGCCCGTTAATGACGAGGAGCGGCCCAAATAGAGATCGCAATAGATTTTCGACTTAGCAAATTTATGGAATGAAAGGTTGTGGGCTTTGAACCTGAGGAGATTTAGAATGAAATAAAGGGATGGGGGGCGAAAAACAGGTTTTTGTCCTTTTTTGTTCTCAATGTATGAAGATCCACCTCATGTAGTCACTGTCGTACTTACGTTTCACCGTGTTGAATTATAATACGAAGAAAAAGCTTTTATGGGTTTCTTCTATGCTCTGAAAAAATCCCCTTCAAAATAAAAGCACGGGTTTTTGTTTTTTTTGCCCAGTCAAAGGCCCGGGTACGCGACCCATTTTGGGGTCGCGGCCCACCAGTTGAGAATCACTGCTTTATAACAACTAAACAAGAGTCTTTGTCCTCAAAAAGAATTGCACACAAATCTTACAATCATCATCTTTTATTCCTCTTTGGTGTAACATACATGTGGAGGCATTTTGAGGAGGAAAGAAATGTGAATATTTAGAGTAATGTGGTGAAATGAATAATCTGGTTTAGGTATAAACTCCTTTTTCCAGGAGGCCGGGTGATCAGGACAAATTCTTTTGGACCAACGCTTCTGACACCAAACTTTTTGTCTCCTTTTCTCATTCCAGACGAAGAGAATTAAAGCGAGGAATCGGCTTCGGCGACCTTCACCTCCCAAACATTTAATTCCTTTAACATTCAATAAAGACTGACCAACCGGCTTCCTCTGTGTTTTCCTGCTAATGTGTTCCCCCTTGTTCCGGTACCAGAAGCTAAACCCGGGTCACTTAAAGCCGGGCTTTGCGAATCCCCCGATCTTATTCCCAGATGAACTTGAGAGACAAATCTCCAAGTCTGTCCTGGATGACTTGATCGATTCTGTCGCTCTGAGCTGCAGTCAGGTAATTCTTCCAGTCGCCGATCTTACCTGAAAAGGTAAAAAAAACAAAACGCCATCAGTTACGTGTTCGCGTTTCTGTTTCTGCGCGGGGCGCAACAGTGACGTCACCTTTCCTCATGAAGTCTCCGTTAATCGTACTGGATGGAAGGAATTTGTAGTTCGCTTTTGGGTCCAACTTCATGTTCTGGAAGGACGATTTTTCCACGACTTTCTCCACGTCTGCTTCGCTCAGGTTTTTTCCTAAGAAGGTGCAGATCTTAGAGACCGCTGCCTTCAGGTCCTGAAAGACAAACGGAAGGGTTTAAAAAATAATAAAATTTTTTAGCTTTCCTTCTTAAAAGTGTGGGATTGGAATCGAGTCAGAATAATCGGACCAGGATCATCTCTTCGTAGGTGAGGTAGAGGATGTGGTACTGGTCTCTCTTCAAACGCCACTCTCTGATGTGGTCGAACCAGGACGACCCACAAACTGCAATGAAATGAAAAACCCTGTAATCCCAACATTCCCTTTTAGATCGTGTTTGAAAAGATTTACGCCTCATCACGCCAAAAGTCGGAATCTTCACAACCCGTTGCCGTCGGACCGGTCTGAGGATTCTCACCGTCGCCCCTTAAATAATCCTCCAGGAAGAGGTCAAAGGTCTCCGGCGTTTGCATGAAGCTGCAGATTTTGCTGAAGTTGTAGAAGGAGACGAGGACGTCCTTTGGATTCCTCATCACGTAGATAACCTGAGACACGAACAAACAAGATAAGGAAAATAAAATAAAAAATAAAAGCTGAGATGAAGGACTTAATATTAAGAAGAACCTCCGGACGCCGATGAGCAGAGAGGCGACGAAGAAGCAGAGGGAAACGGTTTCATGCAGGAGGACTAGGAAAAAATAGCGGATAGAACAAGAACCTGACCGGAACCTGATCAGAGGTAGACTTTTGGATTCTGCTGACAGAACACCCACCTTTGCCTTCGTGTGCTTCACCCCCGGAGGGACGAGATCCGGGGGCAGGTGAGAGGAGAACAGCCTCGGCGACGGCCTCGGGGCGAAATCTTCACCGACAGCCGGGAATTCCAGCCACGGCATCTCCTCATGGTTGTTCGAATAGCCGGTCGGACCTCCGTCCACCTCAAAGATGGAGATGATGATCTGCTGGGTCCAGATGGTTCCTGCGTGAAGACGAGAGAAGGAGACAGCGCCTGATCAGTGACGCCGAGCCCGACGGGAACGGAACCGCGGGGGGAGAAGAGTTTGGGGTCACGCTGACCTGACTTTGGATAAGTGACGAGGAACACGTCACTTTCTCGCACTTCCAGGCTCTGGAGGGAGTCGAGGATCTCCGGACTTGAGAAGTCCTTGTAGAAGGTGTAGTTTTTATAGCGGTGCAGAAACTCGCCGATCGTCTCCATGTCGCCGCTGATCCGGTCTAAAGAAGAGAGAAAGAGGAGAGGAGAGGAGTGGAAAACAATCCCTGTAGGTCGGCAGGACAGCTTGACTCTGGACTTTGGAATTCACACATTTCATTATCAGTTTGGACTCTAGCTCTTTTTTTTTTTTTTTTTTTTTAAATTTGTGTTTTTATTGACATCAAACAACAAAAAATAAATCCATGTGCTTTTATTTGGTTTCAGTTCTCCCTCCTCGATTTCCCTTCTTTCTTACAGATTCCCTTTTTTTATCCTGATGAAGTTACATCGGAAGAAAAAAAAAAAAAAAAAAAAACTTAAAATCCCGGGAACAAATGAACATTTAAAGAACCGAGGGGATTATGGGAAATGAGGTTTATTATCCTGTAAAGACTCATCTCAGGTGTCGATCCAGTTTTTTTTTTCCAGAAGTTCTTAAATGGACCAGATTCTAATCTGACAACTTTTCCACGCTATGAATGTTATTCGTTTCTTCTTCTGCTCAGGAGGAATGACCTTCTCAGGTCATTCTTCTTCTTCTTTGGGGGTTTTAGCTGCTACTAACTGTTTTTTTTTTCTTTCTCTCACATCTGGAGGTTGAACACATTTAACACACAATCAAAACTTTATGCCCCCATCCGCGTCCTGCAGCACCGCCCGGCTCACCTGTAGCTCAGGTGTCGGCGCCTCTGGGCGGATAAAAGTTACTTGTGTAGGAAAGTTGAGTCAGCAGTTTTACTTTTACTGACTTTACTTCTGTATTCAAAACATTTCACAGCTTGATTTGATCAATGATCGATCAGCGACCATGACTCAGCAGTACAGCTTTAGGTGAGGTACACTTTAAAACCAACACACACACACACACAAAGACTTACACGTACACACACAGACAAAGACTTACACACACACACACAAAGACTTACACGTACACACACAGACAAAGACTTACACACACACACACACACACAGACAAAGACTTACACACACAGACAAAGACTTACACATACACACACAGACAAAGACTTACACACACAGACAAAGACTTACACATACACACACAGACAAAGACTTACACATACATACACACACAGACAAAGACTTACACATACACACACACAGACAAAGACTTACACATACATACACACAGACAAAGACTTACACATACATACACACACACAGACAAAGACTTACACATACATACACACACAGACAAAGACTTACACATACACACACACAGACAAAGACTTACACATACATACACACACAGACAAAGACTTACACACACACACAGACAAAGACTTACACATACACACACACAGACAAAGACTTACACACACACACAGACAAAGACTTACACATACACACACACACACAGACAAAGACTTACACATACATACACACACACACAGAAAAAGACTTACACATACACACACACAGACAAAGACTTACACATACATACACACACAGACAAAGACTTACACATACATACACACACAGACAAAGACTTACACATACACACACACAGACAAAGACTTACACATACACACACACAGACAAAGACTTACACATACATACACACACAGACAAAGACTTACACACACAGACAAAGACTTACACATACACACACAGACAAAGACTTACACACACAGACAAAGACTTACACATACATACACACACAGACAAAGACTTACACATACACACACAGACAAAGACTTACACATACATACACACACAGACAAAGACTTACACATACACACACAGACAAAGACTTACACATACACACACACACACAGACAAAGACTTACACATACATACACACACACAGAAAAAGACTTACACACACACAGACAAAGACTTACACATACATACACACACACAGACAAAGACTTACACATACACACACACAGACAAAGACTTACACATACATACATACACAGACAAAGACTTACACACACAGACACAGACAAAGACTTACACATACATACACGCACAGACAAAGACTTACACATACATACACACACAGAGACAAAGACTTACACATACACACACACAGACAAAGACTTACACATACATACACACACACAGACAAAGACTTACACACACAGACACAGACAAAGACTTACACATACATACACACGCACAGACAAAGACTTACACACACACACAGACAAAGACTTACACACACACACAGACAAAGACTTAAACACACACACAGACAAAGACTTACACACACACACAAAGACTTACACATACATACATACACACACAAAGACTTACACACACATACATACACACAAAACACACACACAGACAAAGACTTACACATATTTACATACATACATACACACACACACAAAGACTTACACTTACATACATACACACGCACATACATACATTCACACACATACACACATACATACAGACACACACACACATACACACAAACAGACAGATACATAAACACACACACCCATACACATACACGCACAAAGACACACACATACATACAGACACACACACAGACATACAGACACACACACAGACACACACAGACACACATACAGACACATACATACACACACACAGGTACATACACAGATACACATACATACACACAAACACACATACATACACAGACACACATACACACACATACACAGACACACAGATACATACACACATTCACACACATACAGACACACATACACACAAACATACATACAGACACATACATACAGACACACGTACACACACATACATACAGACACACAGATACGCAAACATACATACACAAACACACAGATACATACACACATAGACAGACACACAGATACACAGACACACACATTCACACAGACATACATACACAGACACACATACACACAAACATACATACATACACACATACATACACAGACACACATACACACACACATACAGACAAACAGATACATACACACATAGACAGACACACATACACACAGACAAACACATTCACACACATACACACAAAAGTACATACCTACATACATACAGACACATACATACAGACACACATACACACACAGACACACATACACACAAACATACATACCTACATACATACAGACACACACATACACATACATACACAGACACACATACACACAGATACATACGCAGATACACAGAAATACACAGAAATACACACAAACAGACACACACACAGACGCATACATACACAGACACACATACACACACATACATACGCAGATACACAGACATACACACAAACAGACAGACACACAGACACATACACGCATACACAAACACACACATTCACACACACACTCACATGTTTTTGGCATCAGAGTTGTGGAGTTGCTCTCGTTTTTTTACCTGTGTCAAAGTCCTCACCTAGACGGATGTACGGTATGTACGGTATGTACGGTATGTACAGTATGTACAGTATGTACAGTATGTAAGACCTTCCCCTCTTCCCCCTCCTCAGGGGCGGATCTAGACAAAGTTTCACGGGGAGGCAGGAGGGTGGTTGGCTGGAAATGTTATGAGTCCACCCATATTTACCTGTTACTACTACCTGTAGAACCAGGTGGAGTCAAAGACGTGATCCGGGTGTTTGCATGTAGGCTAATGTACCAGTGATTCTACTTGTCTCCACTGCCGTTGCCAGAGATCTCTTCTTTTGAATGCCTGGCATTTAATTGTAAACCCCCTTTCTCCATGACCATACTTCTAATCTACAGACCACCCAAACCAAACCCAGCCTTCATCTCTGAGATGTACAACCTTTTGTCGACATTTTACACAACCTCTGCCAATATTTTAGTACTTGGAGATATGAACATTCATGTCGACTCCCCTGCATGTCGTTTTGCTTCCGAATTTCTCCAACTACTGGATTGTTTTAATCTCAGGCAACTTGTCGATGTCCCCACCCACACCATGGGGCACACTCTGGATCTTGTCATCACTGATTCTGCTCCTCTCAGCAATCTTCTTGTGAACGATCTGGGTGTGTCCGACCACAA
>VRLP01007357.1:0-22300 GCA_009660295.1 Lophius piscatorius | reverse complement strand
GTTCTAACATCAGCCACAGATCTGACTGTTAGCATGCTAACAAGCTAAAACAAGGAAAGTTCTAACATCAGCCTCACATCTACATGTTAGCATGGTAACAGGCTAAGCTAAGGGTAAATTATAGTCATTATATAGGCTAAACATTGAGATGTATTTATAATAGATGATGGTGATGATGACGATGATGATGATGGTGATGGTTATGATAATGGTGATGATGATGATGACGACAACAACGTTGATGGTGACGGGGATGACGGTTGTGTTAGTGATGATGGTGTTGATGGTGATGATGAGAATGATGATGGTGATGATGATGGTGACTTCTTCTTCCTCAGAGTAAATCGTCACAGATTGTTCCGGAGTACACCGTAGAACTCAGAGGAGCATCTGTCTGCTGGGCCACCAAGGAGAAGTCCTCCAAGAAAAATGTTATAGAGGTACGTAACCACAGCGGTTGCCATGGTTACCTGCATGTTGACTTCGCTGGTTACCATAGTGACTGTTTGTGTCGTGTGCAGCTGAAGACCCGCCAGGGCTGCGAGTATCTGATGCAGTACGACACGGAGAGTATTATCACTGATTGGTTCAAAGTGATCCTGGACACCATCAGCCAGGTGGTTAACACACACACACACACACACACACACACACACACACTAGCACACACACCGAGATACTGATGATGTCACAAATGATGTCATCATGTCTGCCGCTCATCTCAATCAGATCCAGGAGCCGGATAATCAGTCGGAGGAGGAGGATGAAGCTGCTTCAGACAAAGAGGAGAAGGAGACGAAGAGGGGAAGTGAGTATCTCTCGCTCACTCGTTTCACGCCGCATTCCTTAATCGCGTCTCCAAACTTTTTTTCAAGCATTTTGGTCAATTTTGAAACAAAAACTGATCTTTGATTTTCCTACCGAGAGGTATGTATGTGAACGCAGCCTCACATACATCCTATCCTACCAGAAAGTGAAGAGGATGATGATTTAGGACTTCATAAAGTTTACTCCATGTAACGAAACATATACACACACATAAATAGACATAAATATAAATGTATACGTGAAAATCAGAAATAATGATGAGTCATCATGATCAGAATTAAGCCTCGCCCCTCTTTGTAGCCATGTTGCTTCACTCGCATCAATCCTTCCTATCACCCTTCTCTGCTTTAGCCACCAGGAGCTCATCGGGGTCAGCGGACCATGAGCAGCGGCGGATTCGGGTCAAACTGCGACGTTTCCTCCAGCGTAGGCCAACGCTGCAGAGCGTTAAAGAGAAAGGCTACATCAGAGGTGAACCCACAGAGTAGATCACCAGGAGCAAGCCGGCGGCGCTGAGTAGCCAGTATAATCAGTTTAACAAGTATAACCAGTACAACAGGTGTAACCAATATAACCAGCACAACAAGTATAACCAGTATAACAAGTATAACCAGTACAGCAAGTATAACCGGTACAACAAGTATAATCAGCACAACAAGTATAACCAGTATAACAAGTATAGCCAGTATGACACTGTGACCATTATAATCACTATAACCAGTACAAACAGTACTACCAGTTAGAAAGTATAACATTTATGACAAGTATAACCACAATAAACAGTATAACCAGTGGAACCACTTTTACCAGTTTAACCACTATAACTACTAAAATCTCTATAACAAATTATTATGTTGGTTGTACTAGTTGTACTAGTTGTACTAGTTGTACTGGTGGTTGTACTGGTTGCACTGGTTGCTGCACTGGTTGCACTGGTGGTTGTACTGGTTGCTCCGGTGGTTGTACTGGTTGCTCCGGTGGTTGTACTGGTTGCACTGGTGGTTGTACTGGTTGCACTGGTTGCACTGGTGGTTGTACTGGTTGCACTGGTTGCACTGGTGGTTGTAATGGTTGCACTGGTGGTTGTACTTGTTGCACTGGTGGCTGTACTGGTTGCACCGGTGGTTGTAATGGTTGCACCGGTGGTTGTAATGGTTGCACTGGTGGTTGTAATGGTTGCACTGATGGTTGCAATGGTTGCACTGGTGGCTGTACTGGTTGCACTGTTGGTTGTACTGGTTGCACTGGTGGTTGTAATGGTTGCACTGGGGGTTGTACTTGTTGCACTGGTGGCTGTACTGGTTGTGATGTTGTGACTCCATGTTGATATGTTTCAGATAACGTGTTCGGCTGTCACCTGGATACACTCTGTCACAGAGAAAACACCACCGTTCCCACGTTTGTGGAAAAATGTGTCAGAGTGGTGGAGAGGAGAGGTACACACACACACACAGACACACAGACACACAGACACACACACACACAGACACACACACACACACACACACACACACACACAAATAGCATAACCTTGTGACCTGTAAACCTGACAAACTCACACACTTTCAGGGCTTATAGCTTATAGCTAGCTGCTAAGCTAAAAAGATTATTGCTAAAACTGAACAAATTGTTCTTTTATTTTGGACAAAATGTAAAAAACATGTTTCCTGTGTTTTGACCAATAGCGACATTAAAATGACCCACAGATCCCGCCTCTAGAGGAGGATAGTCAAGTCTTTCCTCCTCTTCTCTCCACTTCACACAGCTTGCCTTCCACCTTGCTTGCCCTGTAGACGTCGCAGTCGAAGCAACGTCTGAAATTTTCAAAAATTGGGATTTTTTTTCCAAAGAAGATCTACAAGTAATTTTATAATTATTTTTAGAGAGATTTGTTAATGGTTTATTTTAACCAATCACATTTTTTATATTTTGATCTCCTTCTTGCCTCACAAAAAGAGAAAAGTAGCATCCTCCTCTGCTAAGCTACCACACACACACACACAGACGTAATAATGCATGCAACAACATGTGTGTAACGATGTGTGCGTGTGTGTGTGTGTGTGTGTGTTTGTCTGTGTGTGTGTGTGTGCTTGTGTGTGTGTGTGGTGTGTGTGTGTGTTCAGGTTTGGACGTGGATGGGATCTACAGAGTGAGTGGGAACCTGGCAGTGATCCAGAAGCTGCGTCACAAAGCGGACCACGGTAAACAGCGCCAGCATGTCACTAACTTCCTGTTATGACATCACCTCCTGTTATGACATCACATGCGGACAAAATGTAGGAAACACATCGCATGTCAGCCACTGCATGATGTCATCGACCCGTTGGAGGCCGCTATGATTGGTGACAGGAAGCTATGAAGAAGAAGTCACTCAACGCAACGGCAACATCGCCACTTCCTGTAGTAACTGAAGTATTTTCTGTAATCAGGTGACGTGATTAGATTTAGATGCAGAAATGGAGGAGGAGCTTATTATAGCATCATCTCATCTATTAGGACAGACACTACTTACATCTTAAATCTCACTTGAGTGTTTTTTTTTTTTCCAAAGTGAAACGGCTTCCGGTGAGATTTTTAGGAGTGGGATGGCCGCATCTGGAGTTTATCAAAACGATGTGGATTATGGTGAGGATTGACTTCCTGTTCTTTTGTCTCCTGCAGAGGACCACCTGGACCTGGATGACGGACAGTGGGAGGAGATCCATGTGGTCACCGGAGCTCTGAAGCTCTTCCTGCGGGAGCTCCCAGAGCCGCTGTTCCCCTTCAGCTGCTTCGACAAGTTCATCGCTGCCATCCGTCAGTATGCTACCAGCGCTAACGCTAGCCCATGTCAGCTACCGAGGCTAATATAAGCAAACGTCAGCTACCGTAGCTCATTTGAGCTCATGTCTGCTACCACATCTAATGTTAGCTATCAACGGCTATCAGAGCTAATGTTAGCTAAGAACCATCTAGTAGCTGTAACAAACATTTTATGTCTGTAATCAAACGGATGACCTGAACCGTTTGTAACAAAGCCTGAGATCCAGAGCGGCGGCAGGATTTGACTTGTTGTGGTTTTTGCACCAGAAGCAGCTCTTTGTGTCTCTGTCCCTGCAGAGGTCCAGGACTACAGCCTGAAGGTGTCCTACATGAGGGACCTGGTTCTGTCGCTGCCTCTGCCCAACCACAACACCATGGAGCTGCTGTTCAAACACTTACGCAGGTGAGGCTTCCTTCAGCCACGGGTCAGTACTGATGGTGGTCTGTGCTCCTCATCGTCTCGCCCCCGACCAATTACCTTTCTGGTAAATGACATCATCGTGGACAGTAGATCCTGGAGTTGGGCCATGGGGTCCATAAGAGGAGGACCCTTCCAAAGACTCAAAGACAAATTCTGTCTGATGATCTAAGGACCGGTTTAGGGGGCCGTGGCAGAATCCAATCCACGTGTGTCTGGAACTTAGAGAAGACCTGAGATCATGTCCCTCAGGTAGTTTCGTAGGACTAAGGTCTACCAGGTCAAGCTGTGGCGTTTCAGCGTCTGGTCAGGATAGCATGGTTGCGTCCCTTTGAAAGCAAAAGGAAGGACCCCTCCGTAAAACCTACGGTCCACCCAGAACCTGCTGGAACATTATTAGCTAAGGATAGCCATCAGAGCTAATGTTAGCTATCATAGCCAATGTTAACTAATTTTTGGTAATGTCAGTTAACAAAGCTAATGTTAACTATCGCCAGCTATCAGAGCTGTTGCTCGGTGATTTTAGCTATCAGAGCCAATTTTAGCTAATGTAAGCAAGCATAGCTAACACAAGCTAACATCAGCTAACAGAGTTAACTCTAGCCATTGCCATGTGTCATAGCTACTGTTGGCTAATTTCTGGTGTCATAGCCAAAATTAGCTAATGTCTGTTGTCAGAGCTATTTTTAGCTAACGTCAGCTATCAGAGCTGATTGAAGGTAATCTCACTTATCAGAGCTAAAGCTAGCTAACGTTCATCCATCATCGCGAATGCAAGCAAATGTTAGCTATCAGACCCAGAGTATTTTAGAAAGTGTTGATTGGGTGAGGAAGCTCTGGAATTCCCCCGATCCGTTTGCTGCCACCAAGACCCAACCCAGCTAAGAGGAAGAGGGGGGATCGGCTCGGTGTAACTGGTGTTCAAAGATAGGACAGGGGGCCGAAGACATTTGCCTTCGGTCCCCTGAATCACCAGAGATCATGTAGTCCACCTGCATAAATTCAAATGTTTGCTAAAGGTCAGAGGTTGAAGGTTGCTTTGGTTTGTATGAATGGTTTTTTGTGATGATGAAGATACTGAGTCCATATCCCTGGTCTTGTCTCTCCAGAGTGGTCGAACACAAGGAGTCCAACAGGATGTCCATTCAGAGCATCGCCATCGTCTTTGGCCCCACGTTACTCCGCCCCCAGGTGGAATCAGCCAGCATGACAATTCACATGGTCTTCCAAAGCCAGATAGTAGAACTCATGCTCAATGAGTTCCAGACCATCTTCTCCCAGGGGTAGTTGAACCTCCTGGACCAGCTCTTGGACCTTCCAGAACCCTCTGAGGGAGGTTCACAAGAACCATGAGAACTGGGCACCTTCTAAAATTTCTCCTGCTGAGCCCATGTTCACCAGGACTCAGGATTTAGGTGAAACCCCCAGGAACCCCGGACTGGGTCGGAAACCTTTGACAAAAGCTTTATTTCTCTTTTCAAGACCAAATGGAATATGTTTTCTGGCATCTAAAGATCCCTACGAACTAAACGTCATCACTGAACATGGGATTACAGCCAGAACCAGGAGGTTCTACCGGACCCGATGGACCTCTTTTAAACCAGTGTGCCTTAAACAAACCTGTGTGGGACTACCTGGACCATTGGAACATTCCCTCTTGGCACCTTAAGAACCATGAAACCTCTCTCACTTTGAACAACAAGTCTCCTAAACAAAGTCCACATCCTCCTAGAACCTTGTAGAACCTCAAGAAACAAACATAATCACTTGAGGGAACTAGAACCTGGAGTACCCCAAAAACGATCCAGCTAGAACCTCAGTGGAATCCGGGCTGTTTTAGAAAACGTTTACGTCAAATGGCCTTATTTTCTAACTTAAATAGTACAAATCTTCTCACTTTGATCCGGAACTCTGCCAAAGACGTAACCGGTAGATTTCAGGCAGAACCAAAGACCACTTCACCGGGGGGGTCAACTGAAGCACGGAGGTTTTACTAGGTCCCTGTCTATCCACCGTCAAACTCAAGGCCAACCACGATGGACCAGAACTTGTTTTTTGGCACCTTAAAACCACCAAACATCTCAACTTACAGAACCAAACATCTAAACTTCATGGGCGTTACAACTGGGTTCCAGTTGGGCAACTCCAGGTGTTCCAAATCCCTCCAGAACATTGTAGAAACTCTGGAATCAGTTCTTTCAAGGTATCAGACCAAAACATAACAACTAATTACCACCTTAGGAAATACAACGTTTATCACTTTTAGACTGTTTGAAGCTTTTTAAAGATCCGGATTCATCTAGAACCTCCGGAAGTTCCTCCTAAAACGGGGCTAGGACCTCCATCCTAGCCCCGTTTTAGGAGGAACTTCAAGGAACTTCAACATCCATCTTGAACCCTGAAACTCCAACCAGAACTCAAGTGTGTCGTTTGCTGAATAAATTCCATAAACCTGAAATTCAAAAAAACAGATCCAGGAGGATCGAAGTTCTTGAAGTCTCTTCAATGGACCCAAAAGAAGTTGGCAGAAACAACGTCAACCAACCAATCAAGAAGAGTCCAGATCATTCAGGAATGCTGATCGTTATCTCCGCCTTTATTTTCTAAAATCCCGTGTAGTTCAGGGGGTTCTGAAGGTTAAACTTGAGGGGGACCGTTTTAGATTCCGGACTAGTTCTGACAACAAAACACAACAATTATTAACAAACAAACCCACAAAAACAAACAAGAACCTTCAAACCTCCGAGAGGCTCCACCTCCTCCGACTCTGGCCGAAGATAAGAACTTTACTTTCTAGGAATTTGAGATTTGATCCAAATGTAAAGAGCGTTATAAATTAAATGTACTATTATTATTATTATTATTATTATTATTATTATTATTATTATCTCATCCAGCAGCATTTCTGAGGGGGACCAGGAAAAACGGAGAACTCTGGCTCCGTTAGCGAGTCCATGAGTTGAGCAGGATTTAAAAGACTTGATTGTGTTTGGCTCAAGTTTCCACCCTTTGATTGACAGCCAGGTGTTTCGTGTCAGATTTAGTTTATTGTTGTGCTTCAAAAAAAGTTTTTTAATTTGAATTCTTGTCCAGGGATACGATTCGGTGTCTTCGTCACCACGGAAACATTCGTCGAACTACGGCAGAAGAAAAACGGCATGAGGACTATTTTCACGATGGTGTTGTTATGATAATAGTCCTCGTTCAGGTGGTTCCATGAAAAGAAGTGAAAATGTTGTGCCAGTAGGTGGCAGTGTAGCTAACATCTCAGCAATTGGCTAGTACCGAAACGCGTACCTAGTGTCTAGTGGCAATCATATTAGCATTTGTCCTGTCACTAACATATTAGCTAGTGGACAGGAGCTAACAATCTTAACCAGTGGCAAGTTGCTAACCTTTTCGTCGGTGGATAGTAGCTTATAGCTTAGTCAATGGCAAGTTGCTAACATTTAAGCTGGTGGATAGCAGCTTATAGCTTAGTAAGTTGCTAGTGTATTAGCCATTGGTTATGGCCCAATTGCTTAGCTAATGTTTAGTAGCCAACATCTTAGCTAGGATTTAGCTGGTGGATATTAGCTTGCAGCTTAGCCAATGTCTAGTTGCTAACATTTAAGCTGGTAGATATAGGTTTACAGGTTGGTCAGTGACTATTTGCTAGTGTATTAGCTACAGGAAAGGGACTCATTTCCAAGCCAGTGTTTATTAGCTAATACAGCAAGAGGCTAACTTTATACTTTGTAAATAGTAGCTTATAGCTTAGTCACTGGCTAGTTGCTAGTACATTATCTAATGGAGATGAGCTAATTGCCTTGCCAGTGTTTAATAGTTAACATCTTAGCCGGTGGCTAGTTGCTAATATTTTAGCTGCTAAACAGTAGCGTTTAATACAGTCAGGGACTTGTCGCCAGCATATCAGCCACTGTATATACGCTAATAGCTTGGTGGCTATTAGATAAAAACGTACCTAGTGGCTAGTGATAATCATGTTAGCTATTGTTGAGTTACAAACGTATCAGCTGGTGGATAGTAACTAATTGCTTTGCCAATGTCTGGTAGCTAACATTGGCTAATGGCTAATGTATTTGCTACAGGATAGGAGCTAATAGCTTAGTGGCTGGGTGGCTATTATTACTAGCCAGTGGCTACTAACTGTGACTAACTAACAGTTGCGTTTTAAAATAGCAGCATTGATTACGGACCAGGTTTTAGTTGGTCACACCCTTGAACTAGTGTGACTCCTAACCACACCCACGGGTGCACGCACCACCCGACAGCAAGATCTACACGTCAATCCATGACTTTCATTAGCCTACGTATTAAACATTAACCGGTTATAGTGTTTCGCCATCTTTTGCTTTTCATCCGTCACCACAGAGAGAAGGGCTGAAATAAAATCTGAATTCTTCGATTGTAGCTTTCATGCTAGGCTTGGCTGATGTCAGACTTTGCGACACGTGACTGTGGAGACTAGAGGATTTGAAGACAACGTTCCTTTGTATCTAAATGAAAACGGAAGGAGCGGGGATGTTCCCCTGAGGGACGCCACACAGAAACCGATGGTTTTGATGATGACTACTGTTTGAATATTTACTGCTTGTGTCCGACGTGAACGGGAGGTTTTTAATGAATGATGATGTGTTCAGTGCTGTATGTTCATCTGTAGAACAAAGTAAAGATGGCGTCTGTACATAGGAGGGAATTCTACCGACCTTTAATGAAAATAAAAACAAACCTGATGTCAAGTCGGTGGATCTGCGTTTATTATTAGACGGTATAGACGTTATCTTGAGGTGGAGAAATTGGAAATCTTCCAATAGATGAAATGAATATCTATATCTATATGTCTACATCTTTATCAACTTATTTTTGTTTTATCCATCGCTTTTGGAACATTTGAAACTGCCTTTTAGCAGAAAGTTTGATAGATCAAACAAAAGGTTGCCTTATACGGAAAAAAAAAGATGTTCATTAAGATTAAATGTAGAAATCCAGTCAAATAAACATGATGGGTAAAATATTTAATTTTTTTTTTTTATATTTTAAATTGAATATTTTAATTGAAGTTTTTTTTAACTTTTAAATCTGTATGTAATACATAAAGCTAAACTTGTATTTAAAGTTTAATGATTTTTTTTTTATGGGGGGGAAATTAATTAGTCATTGTAACAACTTTGTTTTCAATAAGAAATAACAAAAACAATGTATAAACAGGCATAAGAAAAGGGAATAAGTCAAATAGAATGTCTGAGACTAAGTAGAAACACTTTAAGAAACAGTTTAATTAAACTGCCGATCTTTGATAGTAGGATGACGTCACGCGCATGCGCAGTGCAGCCCGTCGTCATGGCGACATTCGGTTGTTGCTCATCCGTGAGGACGCAGAGAAGGAGTGCAGGCTTGACGAGGTGAAGCGATAAAGGTAAGATCCTTCATCTGAAGCTAACGGTTAAAGGCTAGCCCGCTAGCTATTACTAGCCTCCGAGCTAACGATTAAACGTTTCTTGACTTCACGCTGCTGTTGATTAATTTAAGTTTGATGATGAAATATTGAAATAAATACGAGGACCTATCAGTGTATAGGTTTTATCAGTGTATAGGTTTTAACGGGGTAGATGCTAAGATTCATTAGCACGTTATTTCTCTTTGGGGGTCGTCAAGTTTTTGTTAGGTTACCATGGTGATCTGATAGGCACTTTTAACTGATGTCACATTTACGAAGATTCACACGTTGGCCGCCATGACAGTGGACAACAGTAAACGGCACCAAGTCTGGGCTATCTATCAATGTCTATACTGAATTTATTCTTAATATATGTTTTAATTGCGTAGATGTTATGATTCATTAGCATGTTCTTTGTCTTTGGGGTCCTCGAGTTTTGTTACGTTACAACGTTGATCTGATAGGCACTTTTTTTTATTGATGCTTTTATCTGCTTTTGCTTTGTAGCACTTTGAGATTTGATCCAAATGTAAAGTGCATTATAAAGTAAATGTATTATTATTATTATTATTATTACTTTTAACGGTTGGCCGCCATGACAGTGGACAGAAGTAAATAATACTGAGTCTTGGCTATAAGGACAGTAACTGGAGGGAGTAACTTCTCCTCTGTTTGACCTCAAAGTATAAGAAGGGACTTGTCCTGTGGTGGCAACAACAACAACAACAATAACAGTCCTACGTGGGCAAACTTAATGTGAAATCTGGTGAGAGGATGAGTTCAGTCATGTGGAGAAAAGTAAATCAGCAGCGGTGGACATTTAATCTGTCTTCAATCGAGGACTGTTCTTAAGAACACATTTGAGAGGGTTATTTCTTTTACTTCTTTTCATTTTTATGCTCCTTTATTCTTTACAATCCGCCACATTTTATTCTGGCAGCTAGTTAATTCACTACTCACTAGTTAATTTTCAGATTACAGTTTTTAATCTCCATCCTGTAAAGTGACAAAGTAGAAACTGGCAAAGAAATTCATTCTTTATTCAACAGTTTCAATAACAAAAAAGGCTTTTGTCTATATAAAATACAACAATAATATAAAAATAATTCTGAGCAGCGATAACATAAAAAATTTAAAAAATAAAAATATAAATAAACATCTTCACATGAATATAAAAACAGTTCTGAGAAGCAATAACACAAGAATTAAAAAAATAAAAATATAAATAAAAAACGTGAATATAAAAACAGTTCAGAGCAGCGATAAGGTAAAAAAAAAAAATCTAAATAAAAAACATCCTAAAAATTAGTCTGAGCAGCAATAACACAAAAAAATAAAATGAATAAAAAAGGTAAATAATGGGGTGAAATTACCTCACCAGGGGGAGTTACTTTAGATATTACATGTAAATAAGACAGTTTTAAGGAACTTCTGCTATTCAGTTTATTTAAAGTCTTTTTTCTTTATACATAATTCTTAAAGGCAATAAAACTCAGAACAAGTTTAAATAATCTTCTTTTACGTTTAGAATATTTACCACCGATTCAAAACTTTATTGTACAGCTACTGTTTTTGCATAAAAAAAAATTTGCTAATGTGAATTTGATATTGTCCATCCTGGAGAATTTTATTATCAATTACTTCAAAGTTAATAACAATACAGGACATAACCAATAATCAACATATTAGCAACTAGAATGAAAAAAATCAAACAGGAATTAACAATAAGTTTAACACGATCTGCAGGAACAAATTTGCCAACATGCTATCATATTAGCTAGGAGGCTAATCAACAGTCGTGTCATACAATTTTTCCTGTAAGTTTTAAATATCTCTATCTTGGTGACGTAATCAGGTGATGGCTGGTTCAGACCGTGATGTCATTGACTTCTCAGCACTGGAGAGAGAGCTGCAGGGGGCGATCGAGGCGGAGCGGAAATACAACAGAGAGAACGAAGCCAAACTTAGAGCCGTCAACCAACGGGTGTCGACCTACGATGAGTTCAGGTAACTTCAGGGTCCTTGAGATCCTCCCACAATGAGTTCAGGTAACTTCAGGGTCCTTCAGATCCTCCTACAACGAGTTCAGGTAACTCCAGGTCCTGGAAATCCTCTTACATTGAGTTCAGGTAAATCCAGAGTCCTTGAAATCTTCCTACTGCATGTTCAGGTCATTTCAGGGCCTCATAAACCTCCTACATTTTGTTCAGGTAACTCTGGGGTCCTGGAAATCCGTGGAAATTCTCCCACGGCGAGTTCCGGTAACTCCAGGGTCCTTGAGTTCCACGCCGTCTGACGTGTTCTTGTGTGTCTGTCAGGGATCTGGTCCTCTCATGTCACCTGAGACCTCTGGAGAAGAGCGACAAAGATGGAGCTCCAAGGAGACAACCCTGGAATCCCGTTGCCCCGAGCAACAAGTGATTTGTAGTCGCCCCGAGAAGAGAGGAACCCGGGTCTGCAGGAGTGGGAATCCCACCAGAATCCGACCAATTCACGGGAAAACACGCAAATAAATGAATCCAAATGTTGGTCTTTATGTCCTGGGTATAAAAGGCTTTGATAGATTTGAGTGACAGAACCTTCAGGTTTATTGAGAAGGATGCAGGTAGAACCAAACAGTGACAACTTAGTCTCTGGTTGGGTTAGTTAGTCAAAATATATATGGTAAAAGAAAATAAAACAATAATATGACATCACACGAGTGATGTTTTATTTTGACACACTTCCCGTTTGTTCTATTTTGAAAGGACATTTGTGAACCCTGTGAAAAGAATCTTTTCGATGATGGTTCATATTCAGTCATAATGTTGTGCTACTGTACTTTTATGAAGCTGTAGAGACTCAAAGTGACCAGTAGGGAGAGCTGTTGGACTGCAGGTTACTTCAGGGTCCTGGAAATGTCAATGTGGTGAGTTCAAGTACCTCTAGGGTCCTTGGATACCCTAGCGGGGTACACCCCCCACCACCCCCTGACGAGTTTACGAGTTTACGGAGCTGACAGATGGTTCACATGATATTAAAGCCCAGGAACTGGTCCTGGTTCTTTTTTTTCTCTGGTCGGGGACAGGAAGTAGTTTCTCCTGAGTTGAGGAGGGAAACACAAACAGGAGGTCTCACTCTCTACGTATTTATAGAGTCGCTCCATCAAGGCATCCTCTCAAGGGTCAACTAGTTCTCTACCAATAAACAAAAGGATAATTGAAACCTACGGAGACCTCCGTCCTCTTCAGGTACCCAAGGATCTGTTTCAATGACCTTTGGAATCTTTTCAAAGACTCCTTTAAAGCAGTGCTGAAAAATAAAAAGTTTCTCACAACCACTGGAGGATATTGTGATTTGCTTTAGTGCCCAAATATATTTACGGTCCTTGAAAACATTCCAAAACCCTGTCAATTTTGATTCCAGTGAATGTGAGCATGAATGTTTTTTTTCTTCTGTCTCTGTGTGATGAACTGGCGTCTCATGGATGTACCCTGCGGTCTCAGACAGGGGCAAACACTGCAACTTAAGAAAACACACACACACACACTAGCAAATACAATTATAAAAAAACACAAGAAACAAATAAAGAAAACATCCTCAATTTGACAACACATGCACGCACACATTCTGCAAAATCTGCAAAAACCACAAAACGTTTGTGGTTATGTGTTAATCGAGGACACCTATATAACACAAACATTTCCTGAAAATCTTCATCTGCCGTTTGCTTAACTTTATGGGTTGTTTAGTCATTTGAATCAAAAAAAAAAAATGTAATAAACATTGTGAAAACTACAAATAAACTTAATAATCCCCCTTTGAGATTTGATCCAAATGTAAAGTGCATTATAAATTAAATGTATTATTATTATTACATGCACAGTACATGAAGCTGCAGTATACAAGGTGCATTAAGCTTGCTTCAGAATTCTAGGTTCTCATTTGGACACCAAACCTTGTAGGGATACTTGGACACCTTAAACTCGTAGATCATTTAGGTCCTTGAAAAGAAAAGCCTCCCCTTATGACATCAGCCTGATGAGCGTTCCAGTATGGATCGCGTAGGGTTGGGCAGAGTGAGACCCCTTGAGCTGGTGAGTGGATCTTTGTTTTCAGTCTCCGCTGCTGCTGCTGAAGGGAGGCTGATGCGGCAGGTTGAAGTTGGAGCGCCAGTTTTCTAACCTTCAACTCTCCGCCTCACGCTGGCATCTACTCCTACAGACTTTTCCTGAGGACTCTTGTTTTCTATTCTGGTGAGTTTTTAAAAGAAAATGATTTCGGATTGAGGTGAAAAGGGGATTCTAACGTAATTAAGGAGCAGGTGTGGCGTCATCACCCCAGCTTCATGACCTGTTTCCTGTTTGAACCTTTCAGTTTGGATCTGTACCTGTGACGTAAACCTCAGCGTCACTTTATCCCACAATGCAGTTTGATTTGTATGAAATACAGTAAAAAATAAAATCACAAAATGATTCAAAAAGTTGAAGAAGGAAGGTTTTATTGTAGAGTCGTCACGGTAAAATATGAAGGATACAATCAACTGCAGCTCCGATACACTGATATACGCTGAAATGGAGTACTGCAGTAGTAATACTCGGATATCTTGACTGCATCAGCGATGAAGAACCAGAACTTTGGCGAGGAGGTGATGAAGATCCTGGAGGAGGCTCCAAACGCCCGGAGGGCTCTACTGGAGAACTATGACAACCTGCAGGAAGTATCCGAGTACTGCTACAACAATTATGTACAGGTCAGTACTAGTACTAATACTACAAGTAATACTACTGCTACTAGTACTAGGAAAACTACATACAGGTCAGTACCACTACTACTACTTCTATTACTGCTACTACTGGTACTATTACTACCACTACAACCCCTACTACTATTACCACTACTACTACCACCACTACTACTACTACTACTACTACCACTACTGCTAACACTACTGCTAACACTACTACCACCACTACTACTATCACCACTACTACTACTACTACCCCCACCAACACTACTACCACCACCACTACTAGTACTACTACCCCCACCACCACTACTACTACCACTACTACTACCACTACTGCTACTACCACCACCAATCCTACTACTACTACCCCCACCACCACCACTACTACTACCACCACCACCACCACTACTACTACCACCACTACTACTACTACTACCCCCACCACCACTACTACTACCACTAATACTACTACCACTACTGCTACCACCACCACTACTACTACTACTACCCCCACCACCACTACTACTACCACTACTACTACTACTACTACTACCACCACTACTGCTACCGCTACTGCTACTGCTACTACCACCACCACTACTACTACCACTACTACCCCCACACCACTACTACTACCACCACTACTACTACCACTACTGCTACTACCACTACTGCTACTACTGGAATTACTTGTATTAATACTGCTGCTACTACTGGTACTATTACTACCACTACTACTACCACTACCACCACCACCACCACAACTACTACCACTACTACTACTACCACCACTACTGCTACCACTACTACTGCTACCACTACTACTGGTACCACTACTACCACTACTACTACCATCACCACCCCTACCACCACTACTACCACTACTACTTCTACAACTACTACCACCACTACAAACACTACTACTACCACCACTACTAGTATTACCACTAGTACCACTCCTACCACCCCAATATTCTTGCTAATCAGTCACCTTCTCCCGCTCAGCCCCCTGGTTCACCAGCGAGCTACGGAAAAGGAAGGCAGCTGGGCGTGTCCAGCTACTACTTCTACAACTTCCTCTTCCTCTCCAGTGTCTATGCTAAATTATTCTAGTAGTTTCCCTGTCTCAATTCTTATGCTAAGCTAATAGTTTACCGCCGTCTCCATTTTTATATGCTAAGCTATGTTATTAGTTCTCCCCTATCTCCAGTGTTTGTGCTAAGCTACGCTATTAGTATCCCTCTGTCCCGAGTGTTTGTGCTAAGCTATGCTAGTAGTTTCCCTCTGTCTCCAGTCTTATGCTAAGCTATGCTAGTAGTTTCCCTGTTTCTCCAGTGCTTAAACTAAGCTATGCTAATAGTTTCCCTGTCTCCAGTCTTTTGCACGGGCTATGCTGGTAATTTCCCTCTGTCTCCAGTGTTTGTTCTAAGCTATGCTAGTAGTTTCCCTCCGTTTCCAGTCTTATGCTTACCTATGTTAGTAGTTTTCCTCAGTCCCCAGTGTCCGTGCTTAGCTATGCTAGTAGTTTACCTCAGTCCCAGTTGTCTGTGCTAAGCTATACTAGTAGTTTCCCTCTGTTGCTGGTATTTGTGCTAAACTATGCTAGTAGTTTAAGACTGTTTCCAATGTTAACTATAAGCTATGCTGGTTGTTTCCCTCTGTCTCCAGTGTTTGTTCTAAGCTATGCTAGTAGTTTCCCTCTGTCTCCAGTGTTTGTTCTAAGCTATGCTGGTTGTTTCCCTCTGTCTCCAGTCTTATGCTAAGCTATGCTAATAGTTTCCCTCTGTCTCCGGTGTTTGTTCTAAGCTATGCTAGTAGTTTCCCTCTGTCTCCAGTCCTATGCTAAACGAACCTCTCCTGCCTTAGTCAGGTGACAGCAGCATTCAGGCATTGGAGGAAACAAAGAACTTCACCACCCAATCACTGGCCAGCGTCGCCTATCAGATTAGCACATTGGCCAGTAGCGTTCTGAGTCTGCTCGACGCCCAGACCAATCAGATTCGTCATATGGAGTCTTCCATCAACCTCATTTGCCAGGTAAGCCCGCCCCTCAACTCGGCTACCTGCTGGTTAAAACCTCAGACGATGACTCATCAATCATAATGTGTCCTGATGATGTCGCACTGATGTCATCCGGTTACAAAGCTGTTAACCAAGTACTCTAATGGGAGACACTGGTGCATTGTGGGAGATGTAGGATCCTTTACTCTCATTAATGTTGTCCGTCTCAGACAGTGGAGACCCACAAAGAGAAAATCTCTCGGAGGGAAATTGGCGTCTTCACAGCTGTCCGACGATTCCCACGCAGCCACAAGATCCTCCCCCCTCCTATGCCTCCCACTGGGACTCAGCCACGCCCACCCTACAGCCGCCGACCAATCAACTACCAGCTGCTGGATGGCATGGGTCACGGCTTGAAGGTATCTCACATTTATTGATGTTCGAAAAAGAAACCACTTCCTCTGTGTTTTTAAATTTGTAAATTTGGAAGCTGGTGTTTTTGTGTTTGTCATGTTTTATTTGGGTTCTTTGATCAGTTTCCTCACAGTTTCAGTTCAGTTCTGGTGTTTGTGTCAGAGCTCGAAGCGAATCTGTTGTTTGATACCCGTCAGATCAGATCTCAGGGACGTTAAAGAGGAACATACGAAAAACTAAAAAGCAGAAATGATTTATTCAGAGGGGAGCAGGCTGACAGGAAACGGCGTCGAACCACAGAGAGAGAAGTGACGCCTCTGCACCTCATCAAGACTTCATGTTTCTTCAGAGCAGAGATTAAGACAGTTACTAGTTCCACATGAGACCCAGAGCTGCAGCTCCGCTGCTTCATAAACTACTGTAAACTACTGCAATCTGTGCCACTGTACAGAACTGCAAACTATCGTTCACTACTGCAAACCACCGTAAACTACTTAACACTACTGCAAACCACCGAAAACTACTTAACACTACTGCAAACCACCGTAAACTACTTAACACTACTGCAAACCACCGAAAACTACTTAACACTACTGCAAACCACCGAAAACTACTTAACACTACTGCAAACTGCGCCAATGTTCAAAAGTGCAATCCCCTTCAAACTTCTGCAAAACTGTTCCATTGTACATGACCACAAACTACAACAAAGTTCTGAAAACAGCCAGAAACTCTATCGCTACAACAAACTACAGAAAATTACAACATATTACAGAAAAATATAACAAAAACCTACTAACCACTAAGGAGTAGTGAACCTTCACCATCAGTGTCGGATAGACGGAGGTATGACATCTGCTGACGTATAACGTGTGCGAGCACAACTAGATTTAAAATGTGGCTAGTAGCTGCTAGAAGCAGCAAGCAGTTGCCAGCTAATAGCTGTTGCAGCTAGTAGCAATAAGTAACTAGCAGTTGTTATCAGTTAGCAGATAATAGCTTTAACAGTTAGCAGCTAGTATCAGTTAGGCGCTAGTGGCAATTAGGAGCTAGTAGCAGCTAGTAGCAGCTAGTAGCAGCTAGTAGCAGCTAGTAGCAGCTAGTAGCAGCTAGTAGCAGCTAGTAGCAGCTAGTAGCAATACATTTTTAGTAGAAGTTTGCAGTTAGTAGCAATTAGCAGCTGGTAGCAGCTTGCAGCTAGTGGCAATTAACAGCTATTAGCTGGCTAGTAGCAATTAGCAGCTAACATCAGATAGTTGCTAATAGCATTTAGCAATCCCCTGCACAGGGCAGGTTCTGCTGTCAGTCATGTGACACATTCAGGGAATTTAAATCTTGGTGATTTGATTGGATGATCAAGCTGGTTGATGTTCGGAGACACACAACCTGAAACTGTTTCCGTGGCAGTGATGCAGGAGAACATCCCATAATAATCAAACTTTTATGAAGTGTTAAACAGGCTTCAGGCTTCGTCTTGGACGCCATGAGGAGGGAACCTCTCACTCCAAAACAAGAGGTCTTTGTTGAGCGTGGGAAAATGCTTGGTGACTAATTAGAGCTGCTGAAGCCTGAGAGGCTCCATTGATGCTCGCACACACACACACACACACACACACACACACACACACACACACACACACACACACACACACACTCACTCACTGTGTTTCTCCCCCTCCTCACCCCTCCTCACCCTTCCTCACCCTCACAGGTCTCTGGGAAACAGTCAGAGCGAACAGGAACAATCCGTAAACATGGAGCCTCCTCAAGGTCTGAGTCTAGTTTCTATTGATGACAACTTCCTGTTTCACATCAACCTTCTATAACTGTGTTTGTGAATGTGTGTGTGTTTGTGTGTGTGTGTGTGTCTGTGTGTGTGCGTCTTAGGTCCATAAAACCTACAGAGGTGGTTCAGTGCCCGGTGGCGCCCCCTGTCAGCGGGTAATTGATTCATTTCGTCTGATCAGTTTTGATGTTTTTTGGTCACATGACCAACCTTTTTCCTTTGGTTTAATTGGATGAAAGTATTTCATTCTTTTTCTTCTGATCTGACCATCGTCTGATAAAAGCAGGATGATCAGTGCACTTCTCTCTTTGTCAGCTCCAGTTTTGGGAAGCCTGTTGCACCACCCACCATTCCCACCACCAGCCAGGCTCCAACTGAGAGTGACATCGTCAGTATGCTGCATGATGATGCCCCGCCTCCTCCTGCTACATACAATGAAACGTCTTCTCAGTATGAGGTAACTGACACCTCAGTCCTTCCACCTCCACCTCCTCCACCTGATTATTCAGGAGAGATGGTAGCTGCACCACCTGCCCCCCCACCACCATCACCACTACCACCACCACCACCACCTCCTCCTCCTTCAGAAGCCATGACGGATCAAGGCAGTCCTCCGCTGGCTCCTGCCCTCATCCTTGAAACAGGTGTGACATCAGGTGTATCATTTGTTAATATGAGTGAAATCATGATGACATCACATCTACTCTGTATCCTCAGTGGTGGAGGAGAACAGCTTCCTCTCTCCATCCCCCTCCCCTCCTCCTCCACCCTCTGATGATGATGGCTTCCCTCCAGTGATAAATGACAGCACAGAACTGCCAGCCCCGCCCCCTGCACCTCCACCAAGCGAGGAAATAGATGGTACCTGTAAATTTTTCTGTTCAGATGTTAAGCTAAAGCTAGTTAGCCACATGCTAATGGTTTAAGAGAAGAGTCCATATTTTTTTCTTCTGCAGTGTTTCTTCTTCTCTGACGTTCTTTGGTGTCTTCTTCTGTGGTGCTTTTCTTCAGTCGACCTCCCGTCCCGGAGGAGTCGCCGCCGTCGCTCTCCCCCGACCACCCGCTCTCTCTCGCTAAGGGTCCGCTCTGGCCCCGCCTCCCGCTGCCGCTACACGCGCTCTCTCTTCCTGCCTGCCACCCAATCATGTAAGCCGATAGAAAGTCAGAGTAGATGCTGAAAAAACGCGATGAGAAAAATGTAGGGGTCCTTGAGTTTTTAGGAGAAACCCTGGAACCTCCAGTAGGAGCCCTAAAACATCTGGGCATTTCTTGAGGAGGTCGTTGGTTCCTTGAGAGATTTGAACTTGAAGTAGTTGTTGGCTGAAAGGATCGTTGAAGTTGATTTCAGATGTGAAGAAGAAAAATTATAATGGTGCTTGAAAAGTTTTTAACTTTCGTCATTTTTGAGGGAGTTCTTGTTTTCTCCCGGAACCACAACAAGGCCTGTAAAACATCTTAAAGGGTCTTTGAGCAGGTTGGGGAATGGGTTCTGGAGTCCTTGAAGAGGTTTTTTTGGATTCCTCACGAGACTCAGAGGGTTCCTGAGTAGGTCATGTAGGTCCTTCAGTAAGTTCCCGGGGTCCCCGAGGGTTTGGTTGGTTGTTTGGGAGTTCTTCTTGGACTTCTTGAAGTCTTTGCTACGGCCCTTTTTTTTTTTTTAGAGTTTTCAGAAGTCCTACCGGAGTAGACTCCAGGACGGTTCCAGGAGCCCCGGGTCTGACTGTGATTCTGTCTGTCTGTTTGACAGTGATGATTCCCCCGCCTCCCCCCTACCCTCCCCCTCATGCTCCCTCTCACCCGTCCTCTCTCTCGGCTCGGCTCTGCTTACCTGCTCGCCTCGAACACCTGGGTAAGAAAAACACCAAAGCGATGCAGTACCGTCTAGTAGTACTCGTAGTAGATGTAGCCCAGTGACTGTAGTACTGCTGTAGTTCTTCAGAGTATCTCCATCACCCAGTTGTGTTTTAGCTAGTAGTATAGTACTAATCATAGAACTCATGAAGTAGCTGCTCTTCCTGTCAAGACCCCGCCTCCTCTAACCTAACCGGCCAATCACCGTGACTGTTCACTTAGATTTAGAGATCCCGGCTCCGCCCCCTCCTGTCCCATTGGATATTGAGGGGGCTTTTGATGACATCACACCACCTCTCCCTCCACCAGTGGACTCCAACACCCCACCAGAATACCTGGAAAAAGGTACGGGTACTCCTACTACAGCAAATACTACTAATAATACTACTGCCAATGTTACTGCTAACACTCCCACTGCTAGTTGTACTACTACTACTATGACAACTTCCACTTCTACCACTAATACTACTACTATCACCACTACTACTACTACTACTACCACAATTACAACTTCTACCACTAATACTACTACTATCACCATTTCTACTACTATTAGTATTACTACTAGCACTACTACTATTACTTCTATTACTACCACTATTACAACTTCCACTTCTACCACTAATACTATTACCACCACTAGTACTACTACTACTATTACTACTACTGCTACCACTATGACAACTTCCACTTCTACTACTAATACTACTACTATCACCACTTCTACTACTACTACTACCACTACTACCACTACCACTACTACTACTACAACCACTTTTACAACTTCTACAACTAACACTACTACTACTACCACTACTACTACTACTACTAGGTCTTTTAATGCTACTAATTCTAGCACTGCTAATAATACTACTTCAACTAATAATACTGAAAACACTACTACTACTAATACTACTATTCTTATTCCTATTGCTACTGCTACTACTACCACTACAAGTATTAAAATGATGATTGTACTGGTACTATTACGTTTCTGAAGACTACTGCCATGTACGAATTGTACGAATACAACTTTACTAACATTAATACTGATACTATTACTTATAGTAATACTTCACATTCAACAGACATAATAATTTACCAGAGTAGTACTAAAAGTACCTAGTACTATGCTTGTGTAACTACTGTAGTATTTACGTGTAGTTCTCCTGTTTGTCCAGTGGTGGTGCTCTACAGCTATGAAGCGTCCAAACCTGACGATCTGTCACTCACCAAGGGTGACATCATCTACATGACTCATCGCTATGACGACGGTTGGTGCGAGGGGTTCCACAATGGCGACAAGGGCTTTTTCCCGGAAAACTACGTTGAGCCATGTGACTAGACGGCGGCGCTGCCCCCTGGTGGTCGCCCTGTTGTCCTGGAGTTTTTTCATGGATCCTTTGAGTTTGTTTGTTAGCTAATTATAATTTGACATCCTTCCCTTCAACGGCGGTAACTTGCCTCTACTTTGTGTTCACTCTGTGAACAAACACAGCGACTTTCAGGCAGAGTTCTACTGAATAATATTATTAAAAAGATGAAACATTTTAATAGATACAAAACAATAAATAATTGCGGTCAGTCTCAGGAAAAGTGGTGCTTTGATAAACAAGCTCACAGCAGTTAGTTTCTGTTGGCAGCGCTAGTAGCAGCCAGGAAGCAGTTAGCAGCTAGTAGCAGTTAGCAGCTAGTACCCGTTAGGAGTGGCAGTCAGCAGCTAGTAGCTGTTGGTAAAGCAAGTATCAGCTAGAAGTGGTTGCCAGTTAGTAGCACTTTGTAACTAGTAGCAGTAAGCAGCTATTAGCATTTTTTAGCACTCAGTAGCAAGTAGCGTTTAGCGGCTAGTAGCTAGTAGTTAAAAGCAGCCAGAAGCAATTAGTAGCTGGTAGCAGTTTGTAGTCTCTATTTTTGTACACTGCTTTAGGTTGTGCCTTTAATGATGATGACATCACAGCTGGCCATGTCTTAGACAAGGTAGTGACATCACAGCTGGTCATGTCTGAGACAAGGTAGTGACATCACAGCTGG
>VRLP01007356.1:0-22303 GCA_009660295.1 Lophius piscatorius | reverse complement strand
CGACTGACACATTTAAAAAAGGACTTAAAACTTTCCTTTTTAGCAGAATCTATAACCTTAATTAACATTGTTGGTTTTTTGGTAAGGCTTTTATATAGTTATTTTATTTTTTATTTATGCTTTTATCTGCTTTTACTTTGTAGCACTTTGAGATTTGATCCAAATGTAAAGTGCATTATAAATTAAATGTATTATTATTATTATTATTATAAATGTATTTAATGAGGGAGTCATTCTGATGGTAAGATATTTGTTTTATATTAAGATTACGAAGATACATCTCCATCTTGGTTTCATTCATTAGTTCAAACTCACTCTTATCTAAATTCATCTAAACATTTTGCAAAAGTTGTCCGCAATATCCTCTTTATCTGGTTCTAGGTTTTTTTCAACCTAGTAATGTAAGACTAAGAAGTTTGTTTCTAAAGTGTTTATGCCAGGACTTTAATTGAGATTGGTCCACCATAATAGTGTTATTGTTGTTATTAGAGTTACTTTTTCTCGCAATAGCTTGCATATTTCTCACTGTTTTTCAGTTATGTTTATCTAGGTTGAGGTTAGATTCATGTTTATCCTCCAAAAGTTTAATTTCTGATTCAAGCTCCTTTTTAACTTTTCTTTGCAGATGCATATACTATTATTTCCCGTTTTAATACAGCTTTCCCCCCTTTCCATAAGGCGATCGCACCGGCAATTCAAAATAGTCATTCATAAATTTTTTTAAATCTTGCAGGAATGTTTTATTTAATCATCATAGATTTTTTCTGACTTTAGAATCTTGCTTTAGAATCAGTTACATGGTCTCACTTCATTATGAGAGCTGATTTTTAAGAGAGCTGTTGAGTCCGTAATTATTGGAGGATTTTTCTAGCTAATAAGGCCATAAAAATTTAAAAATTAATGTTCAAACTTAAACTTATATTATTTTGCTTTTATATACAAAAATTATCTAAGGCACTTCCTTCTCGGATTTTAGGGTGAAACTTTTTGTACTGTTCTAAATACATTGTGAAGCATGTGTAGACTATAAAAAACGAAGAAGTGGGTGGTACAAAAATTGAATTTAGTGCATAAAATACCTAAAGCATGATTTCCTCATGTGCTTCCTTTCTATTTGGGGAGCTGAGGCTACCTGTCCATACCTTAATCAATGCATAACTACAAATGCAAAAAAGATGAACACCTTATCATTTCCTAAGTCAAGTTTGAGTTGTGTACGTCTACTCATTCCTTTTGACTCCTGGGGTCACCCCCATTTTCTTTGTAACTTCCGTTGATGGATCATAATGCAATTTTTCCTCCAATTCTAAATAAAAGTTATTCCACTCCGGCGAAAATATAAATGTTTTATATTATGTATAATAATAACATTTTTTTATTTTTAATTATTTTTTCTATGTGTGCTCTGCCCCTCACATACGCTTTGGATTGTTGGAGAAGTCGAACTTCAAAATGAGCTATCTGGGCTGATATAGATAGCTTGTGTCCCGTCCTTGTTAAAAATGTTGAGCTTTGCAGGAGCAATTACATATGATCCAATATTTTCCTCTTTGAGTTGATCCCCGATCATTCTGTACCGACTATCCAGTTGTTTGACATAGGTGGTGAAGCCATGGTCAAATATATTCTCTTTCGACTTTGAAGAACCCTTTTCCACGTCCACGCCGCCTGCAGCACTTTTTCTGTCATGTTATAAATCATTTAGACGACAATGATTAGTCTCGTTTGGTCTGTCCCCTTGAAATCCCATCGCTTCTTCGAGGAGCTTTCTCATAAAGCTTAAACATATCGTCACCTTCACTTTTTTCAGGAATATTAAAAATTTTATGTTATTTTGTCAAGACTTACTTTCCTGATAGTCCATCTGCACTTCAATGTCGTTAATCTCTTGCTTTTGCTTCCATTTCGTTCACTCCGGTTTCTCCATTTTCTGCCGTAGTTCAGTCGTCTGTTCTATGATTTTCTTGATATCACGATTCGTATCGTCACGGTAGATTTAAAAATTGATAAGAAGTCTTTAATCTCCGCTTTGATTGACTGCTTCAGTTCACTCGTTAACTGTTTAATTTCGCTGTCCTCTGGCACTTGCAGAGCAGTGTCACTCAGCTGCCTGACCATCATACGGTTTTCTTAGTTCTGGCAGAATTATTTGTTTTCAATCCAGATCGGAGGTTCTTGCTGTGCCAGTTAAGATTCACCGTTTTGATTTTTTTTTTCTCATTGTTTCATTTTCTAAATTTGGGGGTAGTGATTGAGGACGCAACTTTTCAGTTCCCGCCATCATGCACACCGCCAGAAGAAAGACTTTTTTTGATTCCATTAGCTTTTGTCCATCAGTCTTTTGCCGATACATCCAGGTCCGATATCTGATTTGCAGATCAAGATCACTCCAGAGGTCCACCAGAGTTTGTTCTGCCTATAGATTTCACCATCCTCCAACTCCTATCACACAAATTCACACTCTAATGGAAATGGACCATTATTGGTATGGTGGATCAGTCATTGAGGAACATTCATCATCATTGTTTTCCTCAACAAAATTAACACTGGTATAAAAGTTACAGGTCTGAAATCAGTTTGAAATTTTATAAACTTCCAAGAAAAGCTATGCTTAGGTGACAGCATGAACCCTTTGTAATCTCTTAATTTTCCTTTCCATATATATGTCTATTTCCCAGATCACAGTGTGAAAATGAACCAAAACAATCCACTTGATGGAAACCAGCATTTCTTGTCAATGTTCATCAATATATTGGTCCTGCTGTGCTCTACCTGGGCCTTACCAAGAACAGATCCTCCCATCCTTCCCAGTCAACCCTTCCTGCTCATGTGGAATGCCCCGACCGAATTGTGTGGAAGCCGCTTCGCAATGCCACTTGACCTCTCCCAATTCCATTTTATCACAAGCACACTGAAGACTGCAACAAACCAGAGCATCTCCATGTTCTACACCGACCGTTTTGGCATCTTCCCCTATGTGGACGAAGAGACTGGCCAGATGTACGATGATGGACTACCGCAGCTTGTGGACCTGAAAGAGCACCATGAGTTGGCCGAGGATGACATTGAGTTCTACATCCCATACAAGGACCAACCAGGCCTCGCAGTGCTTGACTTTGAAGAGTGGAGGCCACAGTGGGACAGAAATTGGGGTAGCAAAGACATCTATCGTCAAATTTCAGTCAATATTATCAAGAAGAAGAATAAGTTATTGTCTGAAGATGAGGCAGAGGAGTTGGCAAAGATTGCTTTTGAACGTGCAGCCAAAAAATACTTTCTCCGTTCCATCCGCATTGGGAAGAAGCTGCGCCCAAAAAGACTTTGGGGATTTTATCTATACCCTGACTGCTACAACTATGACTACATGAATCAAATGGTGGGCTATACTGGAGAGTGTCCTGCCATAGAGCAAGCCAGGAACGATGGACTGAATTGGCTCTGGAATGAGTGTACAGCGCTGTTTCCATCCATTTACCTTGAGCAAATTCTTAAAGATTCCAAACAGGCCCGGCTTTACGTTCGGCATCGCATCCAGGAAGCCATGAGGGTGTCCATGCTCCCTAGCAGTTCCTATTCCATCCCCATCTACGCCTTCATCCGCCCATTGTACAAGGACACCACCGACATCTACATGTCAGAGGTCAGACACACCTGTGACCAGTCAGAGACCCTTGTCTCTGACTTGTCACCTTTAAGCACAATTTACTGTATTTTTAGAATTACATGGATGTTCAGTAGTCATCCCTGACTGTCTGGTATCTGCTGTCCTAATTTAGAGCTTGAGGTATATTAAATGCATGTAACCACAGAGACAGTACTCCTTAAATTTAACTTTAACTCCTTAAACAGAAAAAAAAGCATCAAAAATATTTTTTCAAGTTTACTTTTTAACAAGATGATTTCATTGAAGATCCTCAGTGGGGGGGTCTTACTGTTAATAAAAAACAAGGATATTTCCTGCTTTAATTTTTTTTTATCTACAGTTTGACCTGGTGAACACCATTGGCGAAGCTGCTGCTCTTGGCGTAGCCGGCATAGTTTCCTGGGGAGACATGAACGTTACCAGCACTGAGGTAAAGAATGACATCCCTCTGAAGCTCTAAGGTTAGTGCTAACACTGACTGAGCACTAATGGACTCCATATCCCCAAATGCTCTAGGAGTCCTGCTATGATGCTCGACGCCACTTGGAGAATGTGATGAACTCGTACATCCTAAATGTTTCAATGGCAACGCAACTCTGCAGTAAGGCAATCTGCCAGGGTAAAGGTCGCTGTGTGAGGAAGCAATGGAACGAGGATGTCTTCCTCCACCTCAACCCCATGCATTACCAGATCGTGCGACAGAACCGTGGTGACCCGCTGACTGTGAGGGGTGGCTTCTCACAGGATGATGTCAACTGGTTCGACCAACACTTTGACTGCATTTGCTACAGCGAGAATTCCTGCAGAGCAGTCCTGATGGTTAATGTTCTCCCCGGGGCTAAGGTCAGGATAGGGAATCGAGGTGCTGACAAATCGACCGGAATCCTTCTGCTGATACTACTCTGTCTGAAGTATATTGTGATATGAATATAAAAGAAAAAAACAAGACCTGTTATATACGGCAATAATATACCTATGGATTTTTCTATACTTTGATAACTTGTATTTCATAGTTGTCACAAGTTTAGTTTTTAATTATCTCTGTCAAAAATATATTCAATTTAGTTGAGCCAAAGCTCGATCTCATTTGCTCAGCGTTATGTCTAGAATGAGCACAATCTATACCATAGTCATTTTTCACATGTTTAGATGTTGGGTTTTTTGATATGACAAATAATTTTACAATTTCTTATTCAACTTAAAATTCATATGCAATTAATTAAACGACATACGTTTTTAAATATAAATTATTATGATAAGTCTGAGATATAATAATAAGTATTATTAATTATTATATCCCCGACTTTTTGGGGTATTGAATTTAATGTGAAGTTATGTTATAAAATCAGTGTTTTGTTACAAAATTCGCCATAGTGAGAAAAGTAGGAACCATTAGAGTAAAATATGCTACATACAAGATGCGAGTCGATTTATATGCACCAAATGGTTGAGGAATTCACTAGAACTAAGGGGACTGGTACTAAACAGCTGTCTTTCCCTAAGAAAGGCTAATGAAACAAAGAAAAAGGCTTCAATTTGCTAGGGAGTGGACCCTTTTCCAGACTGATGGGCGCCTCAGGGTAAGAAGCAAGGCGGATGAAGTGAAGCACCCATCATGCCTTGTGTGCTACTGTACTGCCTAGTCAAATGGTGCCCTAAGCACCTTGAAATAATGATATACATAATTAATATGATTATTATTTTTATTGTTTGAGTGTACTTCTCTGTCAACAATTCTCAGAAAATGTAATGTGTTCTACAATCTGACCAGGGACTGAGACTGCAAATCAGCCATTGGGTTTTGAATCTCATATGCAAAAACATGTATCTTGAAATTGTTACATGTTACAATGTTGGCTGCATTAGTCCCTGACAAATAAGTAAATAAACCTCTGTCTGTTATGAATTAAACCAATCAACTGATATCAAAATAAAAAAAAGATCAAATTATTCAATGTCAGTGCTTACATCTTTTAGCATAAACATTTTTCACAATTCCCGCTCTAATATCGATAACATATTGCCATCAAAACCTCTACAAATTGTTTGTTCAAAACCTTGTATTGAAGTTGATTGTCAAAAACTAAATTTTACAAGATTACATTTGAACCCATCTGGATGAAGTTTGCTCCGAAAATGTTTTTCCCTGAATGGTAATCGAACACATCATGCAATGTGCTGCTGACACAGCTGCGTTAGCAAACTCTCCTGCCAATGTCAACAGTAATCATTTTTTTGATTTGAGTTGTTGTTCACAACTAAAACATTATAAGCATCGCTGGACTAGGAAATGACATAAGTATGAAATTAGTGAGAAACAGAATGTATTGTATATTTTTGCCTGGATGGTCGAGACAGGCAGAAAATAACAAGTTGCAAAATTATGAGTTTGGTCGCCATGTGGAGCCCAATGAAGTTGATCCACATATAGCATATAGCATAGCAAATGTGACGACATAGATTATGAGGCTGATGGTGTCTGTTTATCTTCTCCTGGCGCTGTTTGTTCACTCATTCTATCTTCAGTCATGCATTTTAGGGCTGTTATGCTAGTTTAACTGTAGCAGGACTCGTGATGCAGTGAATGTATGGATGTGTTTTGATTGTTTTTGTACCAAATAACATGAGTTTGCACATCATAATATCTTAGACAATACATATCACACACTCCTGAATATTACTAAAAGAAACGGGATATTGGTGAGAACCTGCAAGAATGTTAATGCTCTGGGTAAAAGAAGAAGAACGACAGATGAAATTAAAAGTAAATGGCAAGATAGAAGAAAAAGAAGAAATAAAGAACGAATCACTCATAATAAAACCTCTGTTAATAGAAGAGGTGGGGGGGCCGTCGTGAGACTTGAGACGAGGGATATATTTAATTTATTTCCCATATTTACCAAATCAGATATGAATGTGCTTCACGTTTAACGTTTTGGTTGAATATAGTTGAGTTGTGGTCCTGAAGTTGGATTCATCAATTGCGCAGGAAATGATTGCTGTCTGTGGCACAAGGGCCTGAGTGCACGTACCACAGTAAGACCAGGTGCAGGTGATCAGCGCTTGATCTGGTCCTACGATGGCCGACAGTGCCCTGCAAAACGGATCGAAGATTGTGTACGGGCGGTGGTGAGGTCTCTCAATCGAAGCGATCCCACAACAAAGCATACTGGTAATGGAGAGAGAACAGGGCGAGCAGGAGGATGACACAGCCAGACGTTTTGCGAGTCGACACATCATCATCATCATTCATCTCCATGTCCTGCTCCTACCTGTGTTGTTTAGCAATTTACAATATAACGGTTAGAAATAACGGTCCAAATAACAGAACCAGCTTTTCAACGCTGTGTCGATTAGCACCTTCCTTTCAAACGTATTAAATACAGACACAATCACAAGCAACACAATTTTTTTCAGGCTTCGTAAAAATCACATTACGTACCCTAAATTAACTTATTTGTGAATCTCCTCCCAGTATTTTGCGTGTTCAGGTAGACTCGCTTTAGTTAATGAGGCCTTTACACTTTTATTTTAATACAGCTGCAGGTGAAGAGCTGCATCTTTGTCTACATTGCGCTGTCAGACGAGTGGCAAGCTATTTGTGTTGGGTGTTCACTGCGTGCCCGCAGTCACACAGTTAAAATCTTTACCACCATGCACTGACATCAGCTGATGGTGTGGCTGGGATTCTGGTTCAATATGATGAAAAAGCCTGACTACCAAGTCAGGAAGAGGATATGGTATTAAAACCGCAGTGGTATTCCGCAGAGATATTCTCAAAGTTGTAGCATAACAAAACAAAACTCCAATATGTATTTTAGAAGATCATCTTCCGAACCGAAAATAATATTTCGTAGCTTTGTAACTATAAAAAAAAAAAGTGGATTAACAGGCTGCTTCTGTGGATTACATTCATTTGAACTGCTGGCTATCACCTAGTGACATTGACATGTCAATTCATGGCGTAGAGTCTTTCAAGCTACAATACCCTTTCACCTGGATCTCCTTTGTTTTTTTCATCTGAAATACATCTACCGTAGGTCGGCTACGTATGACAATACAAAGCCAATATGATCCATTTGGTCCCGGGGTACTCATAAGGGTTAAGGGCCTATCAATGTCATTTGATCTGCTCATATTCACCTACGCGTGTTAATTGCCTTCACCCATCCTTTGCATCTAAAAGCACTTCTTTTCTCGTCCACACTCTAGTCACAATCTTTAATGAGTACTATAACCCAATCCTTTCAGGTCTTCCTCAAAAAATCCTCCATAAATTATAGACAGTTCTGATTCAGTAGCCAACATCAGTACCAGAACTCCTGCCTTGCAGCTTCATTAGATTCCATTTAATTTCACATACATTTTACCATTCTGCTTCTCACCTGCAGTCCACAGTTTGGCACCTACCTACCTCTCACACTTCCTTCACATCTGGACACTCTCTCACACCCTGAATTTTCTACGTTTATGTATGGAGTATGGTGTATACTCTATCAGCATTAAGTACAGTCCATTTACAATATTTCACCCGTCCCCATATTTTGTCACATATTCTGTCTTTCCTTTCACTGCCGTTCTCTTTTGAATAAAATTTCAGACAAGGCTCAGTCCTCTTCTTCTCAGTTTCTTCCTCCTCTGCTCTTCTTTTGGCAGACATGGAAATTTGTGCTAATCCCTGAGTAAGATGATTAGTGTATGCAGCAACCCACCAACACACACAAAGATGCAGCCTCATACATTTTTGCTAGCAGGTAGTATTGGTTTTATGTACATTTATGCTTCGCTAAAGTATCAATTCATGTGCTGCATATCTAATATCTGACTCGTGAGTGCGCTGATGTGTGTATGTCCATGCAAGCGCAGTGTGTATATTTGTTGATGGAGGCGTATATGTACGTTTGTGCGTGTATCAGGAATCTAGGCCACATCTTCAGATCTCCACACTAAAACGGCATCACATTAGTGCTGGGTATTTTTAATTCCAAAGCAGCTGAACAGCCAATCGCAAGCAGTAATGATGGATTGAGCAAAGCCTCGGCCTTTGACATTATCAAGTCAGTCTAGCCTCAATGCTGCAATGAGAGTGGGTCGTCTGTATGAGTAAATAAGTTTAATCCATTAATTTAAGTCATGATGATAGGGTAAAACCATCTTCTCTGTAAAAAAAAAAAACAATAGATAAAATTCATTTTTAATAACATTTTTTTCCTCTTCCATCAATCCATATATTTTATTCCTGCCATATGGGAACAGATCATGGTGGCATTGGGCCAAGCAGGGTATCCCAGCAACGATTTACAGATCATACCGGGAGATGCAGAGGCGTTCCATGCCAGATGAGACATTCATTACCTCCAGCAATGTAAAGGTCTATTCCAGTATTTACTCCGAGTTGGAACGGCTTTGAAAGTCTCCAAAGGGAGGCTTCTTAATCAGATGGTCAAACCAGCTCAACTGGTTCACTGGAGCTTCCAATCAACGTTTGAGCTCAACACCCTCCCCTCTAAGCCTGAGCCCAGCAACTCCACAATATCATCTACTTGTATCCATGATCCAGTTCCTCGGGTCAGTTCCTAGAAATCATGACCATGTAAGGGTTGGAACATAGAATTCCTGGGAAAATGCAAAACTTCGCATTTTCACCGATACAAGTGATGCTGCACTAAACCCTCTGTCCATCTCGTTGTCAATTCACTTCCTTTCCATCACGCATGAGCAAGAACTCCAAGACTCCGACTTCTTCACATTAAGCGTGAAACTTGCCCCTTTTTTGTAGTCTTGTGACTTTCTATTCAAAATCCCTTTCCATCCCTTTTTCTGGCTCTATAGCTAAATTATGTAATATATTTTTTGTATTGTTGTATGATATTGTTGTCATTTGGTCCCTTGTGCTTTTTGTTTGGCATACTTTCACTCTTATAATTAAATTGACATTACAAAATAAAGAAAGAAAGAAAAACAAATTCATAAATTACTTAATTATTGGTTTTGCTGTTCTTCAATACGTGTATCACAGCTGTTGCAGTTCTATGTGCCGACCAATAGAGGTCAATAAAGTCATTATCATCTCTTATCTTGTTCAATCAATCTCTTTGAGGCAAATCTATTGAACCAGGTCATGAAAAATTGAACACTTTTACTGAACTTTTTTTTATTCCCCTTCTATCTTATTTTGTCATCTCTGTTTCCTGCATCAAAAGATGCAATCCATCCTACAGCAGTGACAGTATAATAACAAAAAAGTGAAGGTATTCAAAGTCTTAATCAGATATTTCATAACATGATTATCACTACATACCTGTTTATTATATTTGAGTTCCATTTTAAATGTTTTTTTGGATGCATGGCATCTCAAACACTGCAAACAACTCAAATTTCCACAGATTACATTAACATTTTCTAAGAAGTGCCTCACAGCTCAGGGAGCAGTGCTTCTATTGTATGTTGCCCGGAAATTTATCCTAGCCACCTTGATAAAACCATGTGCCCCATTGTAAACCAGTGGCTGAATATAGTGACAAATATAATCCCCTTTGAAGCTTTCCCACAGCCTTAAAAGGCGAGTCCTTTTTGTTTCATCGAGCCCGGGAATCTCCCTTTGAATACTACTAGAGCTCGAAGGATGAAATCAGGCTTGATAGAACTAGCCTGGGAGTAGGATACAGAGCTTCTGGGATTACAGACTGGGTTTATCATCCAAGTATTACGTAAAAACTTATGTTGAAGCATTTGTTGATAGACATTTTCAAAAAGTTCAAAAAGTTAATTGAAAGGAAGTTTTTTTTCAAAAAGGAATCTTTTTTTTTTTTAAAAGAAGCGGTTCTCAAACTTTCTTTCTACAACAGTACAGCCCTGTATTGTATGCAGTGGTGCAAAAATGCATACCTACTGTACATACCTTACATCTTGAATTTCCCCGTGGGAATCAATTAAGCTTGTTCTATTCTACGCTACAATACAGGTCTGCACCATCATTGTGTGCTTGGTTACACAACAAACTTTATTACTAACAGGTGCTGACATGCTACATTTCAAATGTTTGGAATTCATCTCTAAATCCATTTCAAAGCCATTTCTTTGTCAAGAATTACTGAGCATTTTAGTTCCAACTGAGCTGAGGAACAAGCTCTGTGGTATCATACGCTCATGAAAAAAATATATAATAATCTTATCTGAGTCATATATATGGAAAAACATCAGATTTGGGCCACACTGTGAACATACCTCAAATCTGACTCAATTTGGAAAACATTGAGTCACTTCTGCCTGGTAATCAGAACATCAGCTTAACGCTGTGGACATAGAGAATACTCTCCATGGTTCAGCCGTTTATACACAACTGAAAGAGGAAGAGCAGGAGGAGGATTAAAACCTCATGTCTCACTGTAAATAACAGATGGATAACAAGACAACACACATTTGTTGTTTTCACTTTGTTAAAAAATTAGAATCACATTTGTTGACGGTTTACAAAATCCATGGAAAGATTGTGTTCACAAACGACGGCTCGTACAAACAGGAAAATAGTGACCTGGGGGGTGTTTCAAGAAGCGGGCTTAGTGGAAACTCAGAGTTCGTTAAGCGGGTGATGAGGGAAACTCTAGATTTCCGTTCAAGAAAGCGGAATAAGTTGCTCTGAGTCAGTTACCGCGGTGACGTATTCTGTTAGCCTAACCTGCTCGTTGGCAGGTTTACTTCAAGGAGGCCCATCAACCCGAGCTTGCCCCCGACTCCTCCTCCTCGTTATGAGCCTGAAGCTCTAGTAGATACATTCACTCAGGCAGATATTCCGCCCGCCGCGTCTCTTTTTTAAAAATAAATGTACTTTCGTGAGCGCATTGAAACTTCCTGATTAAGCAGTAAGGAGTATGGCGACCATTTGAGTCAATATCGGAAATCAATTGATGATGGATATTTATGCTCCGCGCACACGGATTCGGTGTTAATCAACTCCGAGTTGATTGAACCAATTAATATCAGCTCAGCGTTTGTTAAGCCCACTTTAGGAAGTTAATCACATCCTCCTGAGGTCAAAGGTGCTACCCTTTATCTTGACTTATCTTGCTGCTTTCAACCACACTACCTCTAAATACTTCATCACATCAAAAATGTATTGATGGAATATTTCATAAAATGTAATATGATTGTTAAAGATATATTCCAAGTGTAACATTGTAAAATCTGTTATGGTTGAATCCTGCTAAATTGGGAAACTACGTCAGCTGCTGTTTCATTTTGGTACCCTGCTTTGGATAGGAATGGCGGGGAATTCTGGGTTATCCTCATAGCAACGGAGGATTTACAACAAGTTAAAGCGTCTCTGAATTGCTGTGGAAAAAACAGCATTAAACCATCGTTAATTGAACTTAAAAGTTAAGCTTGATTTGTTCAGTTGTATATTATTTATTCTATATTAAGTCTCCCAAGTTTTTATTTAATTATTGTGTTGCGTATGTGCATTTTATTGCTCTTAAAAACATTGTTAGTTAGCTAGCGAATTAGAAACGTGGTGTCACCCCTTTAGGAAGCTGCTTTGTCCACATACCAATGATTGCTTTTGCCATTATTATGCCAATTGCAGATCATGATACAAAATAAACCTGGCTGTACCAAAACACGACCAGCTCTGAGTGTCATTTGAGGCAGAAGACATCCCACAGAGTACACACAAGCACTAGGGGACAACTGACTCTACAAATACAGAAAAACACCTCAACGCAAATCAGCGGAGCAAAAATGATGCAGGCAGAATAATCCACAACAAACAGAGAGGGCAAACACCGTGGTCATACGTGAGTTACATTGTCAAACCAACATTTGGAAACCGAGACTAGAATGCAGAAAAGCAAATATTACAGGTATCATATATAAATCCAATAAAATACAGAACTCCATAGATATTGTTTCTATTTTTATCTCCTCTTCTCAGAACATTTAATAATAATAATAATAATAATAATAATATATTTAACGCACTTTACATTTGGATCAAATCTCAAAGTGCTAATATTTTGTTGCTCTCAGTCTCCAACTTTTAGTTCATTGAGAAAAATCCCCATCATTCTCCTTGATTCCTTCTCTTACTGAAATGTCACCCCTTTCTTTTACAGTAGATTTCTTTAATAGGCTTGCTTGTCTCACCCCTCACTTTTCTCTAATGCTGCTCCATTTATTTTTCTTTCACCCATCCCTAACTTCACTGAACATTTATCTTTCAGAGGTTAATGGACACATGGGCGTGTTTTTGTAATGTCAGTATAAAGATATGTGATAAATCAGAATGAAAAAAGGATCTAGAGACTGTCCTCTATCCTCCCGTTTCTCACATGAAAGTTAGTAGACAACCGCAGATTTGTTAAACTTACTTTGATGATACATTAATAATAGAACTATTTGATTCAAACATTCCAGTCCATCTGTGAATCTAAAATTCTAATCTAAAATTGTTGATATCTTTTATGAATTATTCTTAAACGGTGAGTTTAAGATGATATGTAAAAATCATCAACATACCCTCAAATGACAGAGGGCTGAACAACTGATGCAACCCAAAAGCAACAGCACCCACTGTTGCTTTAGTCCCTCAATGCAACGACGGACCGCTGCTCTCCTCCTCTGGCTTATTATACTGAAAGAAGAAGACAGCTGCCCGTGTGTTATTCCCAGTGCACAATACCGTGAGTGTCATTTCAGTTTTATTTTCCTCGCTTTGTCTAAGGATAGATATATCCAACAAAAGCACAAAAAATACTGAGACTAAACCAAAAACGACAAGACGGTCTTTCTATACAGAAAGTAGCCTTGCTACCTTCAGTGCCCTTCCTGATCTCTTCTATGTTTAACCCACCTCAGCAACATAACAAATTAAAAAAAGGGGCTGACATCAACATCAACCTGATGGGCAGGTGTCACCTTTCATGGCCACCTCTGCCTCCAGTGGATGGATGGTGAATAACTGCATTTTGTAAAAGATTTTGAGTTGGTTTTGCTGACTGGACAATGCTGTCAATGATTCAGTACACTGGTTTAGAAGAAATGGAGTGGACGGACACAGGTCCAGAATGAGAAACAAAAATGTTGCACCACAAGCAGTGAGTTGGATAAGCGAGCACAACTCAATTTCATACGAACTTAAATCTTGTACTTTTGGCATTAGAAATGTGACTTTATACTCTAATTCTGTGTTACCAACATACCAAAGCAAATGTTTCTCACAGCACCATATACCATTATTAGGTCAATGCACTGCCGTGGGTCGAAGTAAATTCAAGCCAGGCAACACAAATGGAATTCGCACCATTCAAAATTTGTGTAACACCGTAACAAAAAAGCTCCTATATTCACCAGATGTTGTGATGCAAATTTACATATTTTATTTATCTTTTATAAATGTTAAAGTGAAACCCTTAAACCCCTTATGTTTTTCATAGTTTTGAACCATTGTTTTTAGACTTCTGGGAGAAAAAAAACAATTTATTCCGGGCTTGACATCAACCTGAAAATAAACAGAGGATTTTCACTCAAGGATAAGTACTGATAACTACTGGGTTTATGTTAAGACTCATGCCCCCTTCATGCTCTTTACAAATAACTATTGCTGAAACATAGATTATTTTTGGTAACTTCTCCCATACAGATCTGTTAATATACTACAGTTTGTCTCTATGTTGAAGTCCAAATTAATAATTAAATCCTATAAAGAGAGCCAAGAGACCTGCAGACACAGTTTAATATAAATTGAATATTCCAGCTAAATTCCAGGTCCCTTCATTTACTTCTTTTCTCTCTTTTTACCATTTGTTTCATAAAGGCTAATCATCTCTCCCTCTTAGCTGCAAGGTCAAACTGTACTAGGCGCTGTTTATGAGCCAGGTGCTTCCTTCTCTCCGCTCATCATCCAATGAAAAATAAAACTCAACGCAGAGGCCAACAAACATACAAACATACATACAAACACATATAATTATATACTTGAGGGGTGGCTATCGCTCAGCGGGTCTCCCAATCTGAAGTTTTGCAGTTGGATCACAGCAGTCTACGTGTCATAGCGCCCTTGGAGGTAAATATTGTTCTGGTTCTGGACTTTCTGCTGGATGACCCAGTTGAGAAGATTCTAACGTGACAGTCTTGTTTTAGCATTCACATTTCATGCAACGATGAAAGCTATATTATTTTGTGCTCAGAGGAGCAGCATGTCCGTTCCACCAAAAAACAAACCCATAAAGAAATCAAAACGAGACTCCCATTGGACACACAGCCAGTAACAGCAGCCATCCTCATGAGAGGAACTGGTAGAGAACAATTTCCCTAAAGTTTATTGATCACATGATCAACCATCCAAATCCTATTTCCTCGTAATTGATGCCTTAAGTTTCATCACTTTGGATGGAAAATGAATCCAAGGAACAATCTCTACCGTGTTAAATGATTTCCATATCATTATGGAGGGAAGGGATATGGGGAGAGAAGGACAGTGCTTTTTGTTTCTGTGTATGCCTTGGTGAACAGATTGAAGGAACCAAATAGCTGACCTTCCTGCATGTTGGAAGTCGGTGTAACAGTAACCACATGAAATAAGACTTGCTCAAAGCAGGAGCAAATATGTCTGCCAAGCTACAGCATCCATTTTTATTCCACTCAGAATCTCAATTAAAGATATGTCAAAAACAAATATTTTAGACCAGTGGTCCTCAAACTGTGGTACGTGTACCACTGCTGGTAGGCAGGCTCCCTCTAGTGGTACGCAGAGGAATCTATGAAGTTTCCTTCTTTTACTAAATTAAATAAGATTAATTTCAAAACGTGTAATAATATCAAAATATTATGATGAATGAAATAAAAATATTGTAACTATGAGATAAATAGGCTTTAAGTTTAGCCTTTCCTGTATTTTTTCTTCAGACTTCCATCAGCCTAGAAGGGTAGTGCGGTAGCGGCGCACACGCCAAGCCGTTACAAGCTAAACTGTGAGAACAGATGACAGTATGCCATGAAGCTAAAATTACGAGCGGTTTAGTAACAATGCATTTTTGGCATCGAACTGGAACTTTTAGGAAGATAAGTCAGGAGGAAAATATTGTTAGCAGCTTTGTTGGAACTGCAGTGGACGACAGCGAACACAGCATCATCCCTGAATCAATAGCATCGACCGGCAGCAAACGGCAAAAAACAGTAAGGAGATATGACTCAGGTTACATCACATTTGAAATGTGCATTTACAGGGACTAACAGTTGTGATTGTTAATGTTCTTTCCTGCTCTGTTTGCGTACAGTATGTGTGTGAGAGTCTGCCCTTTGCATTATAATCATGTGAGTTTAAGTGCCAGTTCCAGTGCTAAACCTTTGCTCTGTGTGGTTGTGGCTGGCTAGTCAACACTAAATAATATTTTTTTGGGAACATATTTTCCTTGTGTTTGAACTAAATTTAGCTGAATAGGGTTATATACTTCTACTAATGTATTTTTACATGGGTCATAATGGTGGTACTTGGAGAGCCGGAAATATTCTGAGGTGGTACGCGGTGTAAAAGGTTTGCGTACCAGTGTTTTAGACATATTGTTTTTCTCTTATTATCACTATAAACACACAGAGGGTGCAACCTGATTACTGAGCCTTATACATCCTCAAAGTTATCCCTCTCTGGATGCTTGAGCAGGCTTTTTTTTTTCCTTACTAAAAATCTTAGACACAACTCCAAAATACATTGAACTCTCCAACTCTTGTTAAACTTCTCTGGTGGAAGATCAATTCTATCATTGCATTTTCTCTCATACACACTGTAATAATATTAATAGTAATAATAATACATTTATATGTTATTATTTATTTATAACGCACTTTACATTTGGATCAAATCTTCAAGTGCTAAACTGTACTGTACTGTACACGAACTGCAGATTAGAAATATGTGAATACAGACTGAAATCATTTGTTGACTCCAGTATGAAACTAAAATTATGAACAACAATAATGAATTAATGAAGCGTAGCTAGTGTTTCTATGTGAGGATGTTGAGAGTGACAAAGAAAGTTTGGTAATAGCAGAGCTGTTTCTAAAAGAACATATGACGTTCCTCACGCTTCAAATAGTATCAAGGGATAGAAGAAGAGAGGCACGTTTTTTTCATGCTTTCACTGTTCTCTCCACATCGATGGCAGAACGCTCTTTGACGCTTCCCTCACGGTAGATCATGGTTTGATCGAAAAGTTTCTTACTCATGCCTGTCTCCTCTCCCATCATGCTGATATGATCGTTGCAAACACTGCTGAAACATCTGACCAGGTTTGTGTGGGTGTGGAGTTTCTGCATTCAAAACTGTCTCAATATTAGTATATTGTGGGTGTTTGGTTTGTGCTTATAGGTAGGTAACGGGCTCTTACCCAAAGACTTAAATCACACAAGCCCTAGCATTGTCCTACACCCAGGACCCCCTGCACCAGCTTGATGTCTGGCAATGGGTCTGAGGTCATCCTGGTAACAACAGCAGTTAGGGTAACGCCTGTGAAACCCTCCAACGATACGCATCACCAGGCCATCACGGACCCACCACAAAACCAATCATGCTGGATGATGTTTCAGTTGTTTAGCACAGCGCCTCGATAGTGGACTGTGAGCACATATCGTACTAGAGGATATTGGGGCCTAATGCCACCTTGGTCTGAAACATCTCGCAACAAGCCCACTGGAAGTCATTTTATCTGGCTCTGGAGGTATTCTTCCACCTTCTGGTCTATCTGCTTGGTCATTGATATGTCAAGTTTTCTTTGTATAACAAATTGTCTCCTGCTATCTCCTCCATGCTCTGGAGAGTGTGCTGGGAGACACAGCAAACCTCTTTGTAATGACACGCCTGGATGTTCGTTCCTGAAGGAGCTGGACCACATTTAAACCTGAATGAGCTTTAGGTACCGCATCATGCTACCAGTAGAGACAAGGACAAGAGCTAAATGCAAAACTATTGAAAAGTCAGTCAAAAGCAAATGAACTGATTCACAATTGCTTACGCTTCTTAAGTGGGCAGATTTATATCACAGAAGTTAAATTAACTTGGTGTTACACCGTGATTATTAAGTATTCACCTGATTTTTTGAGCAGTGTATTGTTGTATTTCTGAAGATTTAATAGTCCACAGGTAAAAATATATTTGGGACTAAATTTACAAATCTTTGAAATTAGGCGGTAGAAAAATGGAAAAATGCAAAATTGAGAAATCTAAGATGCTGTTGTCTTTCCACACTTTGAGCTTAGCACCTGCAACACCCATATGATGAAATCTACAACTTTATATGAGCATTTATGATATTCTGAAAATAGAGTTTATCATGAAAGTACTGAATATTAGGAAAGTATGCTGCAGAGCTACATTTGGAAGTGGCACCAAATTGAATCACAATCTAGACATTTTCCTGGTCTAATCTACACCAAGACCTTCCTGCTTTGTCACGAGGATATATATATATATACGATAGATCTCGTAATCAGCCCCTGCACTGGGGTTGAAATTAATTGACAACCACTCAAACCGTCTAGATGAGAAGAGAATTGCCAATTTGGCCAATTTTCCTCTCCTTAATAGAGGTCAGACTCAATTAAGGAGAGGAAATGTCATATATCCAATCTCCCAGTCGGGGTTCTCTCATGAAAGCTGACTTTGGAAGCTCCCCAAAGATGTTATTAAAGCACTTGGGGTAAATAACATGTACCAGGCCTCAACCCTAAATATTTTCAGTGATGACACTCTTCCAGATATTGATCAAACATGGCCCTGTGAATTTTCATGCCAATGGGAGTCACTGGGTAGTGGTGCACGGTTTGGATCTTGATTATATCATGGCTTTCTATGGGCCAATCAACCTCTTGACCCAAAGATTTTGAAGTGGAAGCATATTGCCCATTTTTTCTTTCAGAGTGCGGAGTTGGCAGAAAGGTGCTATTTCTCCCTGAAATTCACACATTCACCATTTTACCTGTGTGTCAGCCCTAATTCTGACAAGTGGCCATTCCAACAGACAGCTAAGGGTTGGTGGAAAGTGTTTAAATCCAAAGGAAAAAGGCATCTCAATGACTTTCAACAGAGGTGAGGCAACCACTGATGGTCTCCACATTATACCGAGACATTTTTAGTGCAGCACAAATGGAATTTAATATAATAAAAAAAAAAGTAAGTCTGATTTTACTAAATAAAACAGTTGAACAAGTCCCTAATTATTTTACTCAGCATAAAATGAGAATTTAATCTCTACATCCTCAGATGTAATTTCTACTTTTCTACCGACAAATTACTATCCTTGGATGTCCTTCGAATGAACAAAAAGATTCCTAAATACAGCCGGTAATTTAAAAATAATCTAAAACTTTCAGAGTTTCTTTTGTTTAGCCTGTGTAGTAGTTAAGTGTTAAGTATATATTTTGTGAAGTGTTAAGTATATATTTTGAGTGTGCCTGTTATACGATTCTGACCTTTCTTAGGGTCATAGGGTCGCCTTTTGATACTGATATGACAGTATCAAAACTTTACACTTGAACTTGCCACACAAAATGTAATGTGTCATCAGTCATGCCTCTGCATGAATGGAAATACCCGACCAAACTAGTAGGTAGTATTCTTCTGTATTCAGGAGCCAGAAAAAGAAACCAGAATAGTTGGGTTCGTAGACACTCAAACTGTAATAAAGCAATGCCTTCTAAACCTTTCTGCATTCCTGTTGGTCAGCATTTGTATGGTTTTAGTTGGTCTTCGGTAGATTTATTCTAGATGACAACATTGTTAATCAGTGTAATTTAGTCAGTCAGTCAGTGGTGTGCATCAAAGAGCAAAAACAGGGACTAGGACGAAACAAAATCTCTGATAATCATTTCTTCATTTCAACGTACTTTAACCACACACCAATCAGCCATAACATTTTAACTACTGACTGAGGAAGACAGAACAACATTGAGTATTTTGTCTCTCTGGCAGAAGGTGGGAGATAGTGGGCAGGAGTTGATGTGCTGGAAGCAGGAAGAATGGGCAGGCATACGATATGAGCAGGTGTCAGCTCTGACAAAAGCCACCTTCCCTTTGTGACTGTGGATCGCCGACCAAGTTCAATACCCAGGCGGAACTCCTTTATTTCACTTCTAAATGGTTTCTAGAGTCAGGTCTTCAAAGTTGCTTGAGCGGCAAGGTTTTGTGCTCCATTGATTATTCTTAAGCTATATTGTAAGTATGATCCTATATTTTTGAAAATATGAAAAAAGTTATTCATCAACAACTTAAAAATGCAAAAATCGCACTCCAGAGCCAGTGTAGAGTTTGTCCCTCCAAGCGACTGTACAAACATGGCAGAGATACATGGCAGCCCCAATGGGAGTGAAGATTCCTAATTATAATTTTAGTTGCAGGGCCCTTTTGTCTTTCATAGGCTTTTGTTGCAATAAAAATTAAAGAACTCCGTTTTTACATTATTGTTATTCTGCTATTTGCTTGATCCATAAGAATACATTGACTGCATTGATGATCAATGGAATTAATTGGAACAGTAATGGCCTTGGAACAGTAATAAAACATAAGTAAGTGCACAGACCTGATATGGTTTCAGATCCTCTCTGAAGAAAGAAATGACAAAGACATGAACTTTTTCAATAAGCTAAATATCCAAGGTTTCATAGTTCTGCTTATGAAAAGTACAGGTATATCAATGAAGTTGCACAGTGTTGTTCCATCCCTGCAACCACCGTGACACTTCACTCTTACTAACACTAACTGCTGCTGTTTAATCACGAAATACAAATACACGATAACATATGCAATTACGTAGAATTGGTACCTTTCATACATTTTATACTGTGTCTTAAGTTTCTTTTGTGAAAGTTTTGTCATCAATAAATCCTGATTTGCAAACACTTTGCATTGCAAACTGACTCCATGCACATCAAAAATGAAGACAGACAAAGCAGCAGCAGCAGCAGACACATGGCACTAATGTCAGATTGTGGTGCTGGAGAAAGAGAGAAGATATCTAACATTCACCCACACAGGACTGCAGTGTCACATAGGCAGAGAAAAGGGGGGCAAACTATATTAAAGGGAGACAGAGAGAGAAGTAGGGAAAGATAGAGATAGGAAGTGTAGCCCAAGGAAAGGTTAATACATAAATTTGTCTGCCTTCGTGCTCACACAGAGACGGATACAGCAGCTATAACATCTGATATTCAGGGAGGACTTTCCTCAGTTAAAGCCATTCAGACATGCATTATCATATCTACAAGACATGATGTATGGCTACTGTCATTGTCTGTGAATCATAGAAACTGTAGAGACCAGAGGTGGATGTCAGTTTTAAGGACCCATAAAATGCCAGAAGATCAGTGTTACTGTGTGTGTGAGAGAGAACTTGGATCAGGATTTTTATTTTCCACAAATGAGAGCTGATGGAATTGATGGGATCATCTTTCTCTGTTCGCCAGCCATTCTGTCTGTCTAAAATTTATCCGGAAAGGTTGGGGAAAAAAGTTACTTTAACTTAAAGTTATTTGAAGAAAGGGGGATGTACGTGGTGGATCCTTGGACCATAAAGAGTGATAAGACTCTATGGTGGACCAAGATATGGATACACCTGCTTTCAACTATTGCCCTATTTACACAGAGACCAGACAACAATCCTGGGTGGTCCAATCACCGCAAGTGCCTTGTCAGCCTTTGGGAGGATAAGAAGAACATGAGACAACGTCGCTAGGGCAACTGCATTTTGGGCTTAGCAGTCGTCCCAGCCTCACATATATTGTTAACTCGATTTATATGTTAACTAATCTTTAAGAGGCACAATATAGCCGCTTAATTTGTTTCAGGCAATAAGCCAATTTTAAATTGTGTTATTGAGTAACTGTGGTTTCATTCTTGTCTAATTGCAGAAAGACCTAAAACTGTATGAGCTGATTTCTCTGAAAGACTTTTCTGGGATTCTTGAGGGACTTCAAAATGAGACTATTGGACACTGCAATTGTACTTGACCCGCTTATTTACCTGAGTTAAGTATCTCTTCATGCACATTAAATTATGATTACATTGTGTATTTTTATTGTTACTTTTATCAATATTTATTTTATTGTATACCGTGTAGTTCCGTGTAGTAACGTGCGCTGTTGCCTTGGCCAGGTAGTTAAGGTTGTGATAGAGATCCTTGATCTCTATGGGCTTTGGTTAAATAAACGTTGAAATAAATTAAATTAAAAACAACTCTTGAAGTTTGCAGATGACTCTGTTATTGTCAACCATCTCCATGGCAATGAAACAGAACATGGTCTGGTCTCAAGGAATATTTCATTCAGGCCTATTTATTATATTGTCTGATGTCCGTCTATAGTTTGATGTCTTGCAGCACGACCGATTGCCCTTTAGGGACAAAATAAAGTTGAAGATGACATTTACTTGTTTATGAAATTAAAGACAAAAGTTAAAAATCAAAGAGTGCATGGTGATAACAACCAAATCCTATAATGGATACCTATGTGGTTGTAAGGCTAGGCATTGTGATGCACTAAGAGGCTGCTTACAGTTAGCTTTTTTAATAATAATAATAATAATAATACATTTAATTTATAATGCACTTTACATTTGGATCAAATCTCAAAGTGCTACAAAGCAAAAGCAGATAAAAGCATCAATAAAAAATAAAA
>VRLP01007355.1:0-22319 GCA_009660295.1 Lophius piscatorius | reverse complement strand
TGTGTTGCATCGAGAAGAATTATGAATATGTTTATTAAACTCCCCGCTAACAATGACCACAGAAGGAAAACACGCTGCAAATACTACAACACCGAAGGAAAACACGCTGCAAATACTACAACACAGAAGGAAAACACGCTGCAAATACTACAACACCGAAGGAAAACACGCTGCAAATACTACAACACAGAAGGAAAACACGCTGCAAATACTACAACACAGAAGGAAAACACGCTGCAAATACTACAACACAGAAGGAAAACACGCTGCAAATACTACAACACCGATGGAAAACACGCTGCAAATACTACAACAAAGAAGGAAAACAGGCTGCAAATAGGTAAACAGACTTTAGGTAAACATACTGCAAAGACCACATGACTTTAGGTAAACATGCTGCAAAGACCACCTGACTTTAGGTAAACACGCTGCAAAGACCATATGACTTTAGGTAAACACGCTGCAAAGACCATATGACTTTAGGTAAACACGCTGCAAAGACCATGACACACACATATCTGAGTCAGATTGTCGGTTTACATAATCCGATCACATGATTCATTTTAGACGACTTCAGTAACTGAAGTCTGAAACTTTTCGTCTGGTTTTCTGCATCGATTCTGACAGTAAACGGAACGTTTTAATGAAGACGTCGCTGCTGCATATTCCTACGTTTTTAAAAACTGTGAAGGGGGCGCTGTGGAGCCATTTTCACGTCCAACCCTCAGAACTATTTCTGACGTTGATTTTTCCAAAACCGGCCAAAGCAAAAAGAAAAAACCCTCTAAAGAAAACCGAGTATGAAGATAAACTCGGCGCCGCTGAGGGTGATCAAACATAATCAAGGAACTTGTGCAGATGTTTTGATCCGCGCTGAAGTGAAGCACCGGTTCGGCCCTTAAACATGATTCATGCATCAATCTGAGAGGTTCTGCCGGCGGGTTCTGAGTCACAGCGGCGTCCCAGGAGTCCAGGTATGACAGACGGCGCCTGGATGGTCGGCGGCGTTTACGACCCCGGCGTGGGGTCGTGAACAGAACTAACATCTGGGTTCACCAGCTGCACAAGATGTCGCGGCGGCCCAGACTCCGCCTCCGATTCACGGAAATACGACCGTCTGCCGCGAGGAAGACGTAAAAAACTCCTGAGGATTCAGTTCTGGTGGGAACAAAGATTGAAAGAGTCGATAAATGCAGGATAAACATCTAAAAGGACATTTTATCTTCTGTTTGTGGAGATTTCATTTATACGTTTTTTTTTTATTACTATTCATTTTTTATTAGTTTTTTTGATTATTATTATTGTAATTATTAATCTTAGAAATTTTATTTATAAATATTTCTTATTACTATTCATTACTTTATTTGTTTTTTTAATTATTTTTGAAGAAAAACGAAGTTCTCGATATTAAAAAACAAACAAACCTTAATTAAAATCAAAAAGGTAAAAAAAACTTATTTAAAAAATAATAAAAAGACGAACAAACACATAAATAAAACCTGGGAGGTCTTGAGGTAGAACCCTGTGGGACGCCTTCAGACTCTGGCAGAGTTTGTTTCACGCGTGTCTGAGTTTTTATTTAACAAACATTAAAATTAGAGTTTTAATGTTCAATCATTTTTATTCTTTAAGAATAAATAAACTCAGACTTCCGATCATTTGATGTATTTTTTGGCTTCCGTAGGTTTTCTTCCCGCGTGTTTCTGAAGTTTCCCTCGGCCTCCGGACGATTGAATATTGAACGCTTAGATTAATCCGGATCTTTAGCGTCTCGGCCGTCGTGACTCATGAAGGACGCGGCGGTAAATAAATGAGCGTCGCCCCCCTTTAATTCACTGCGATGGAGTCAAATATTCAAATTAATGGAAAAGAGAATTCCCCCCCCCCTCGTCTCGGAGTCCATCGACTTTCTCATTTAACTGAAAAACCCGTTTCCTGGAGTCGAATTAATTGAAAAAGGAATAGAGCCTTAATTTGGAGCTAAGGGTCCGTAGCTGCCGTCGGCGGCGAGGCTGATGGCGTTCTGCTCCGGCAGAAGAGCCGACCCGGACCCCCGTTTGCTTGAAAGTCCCTCGGCGAACGCCGCTGCAAACAGGCGATAAATGGGGGCGCGAGGAGGGGAGGGGGGGGGGAAGAAAAAAAAAGCAAGAAAAGGTTCTAGATTTTAGCTGTTAATAGAACGGCGGTCGGCGGCGTTAGCTCCACGCCTGAATAATTCACTTTAGCCAAACTGTTGCTCCGGGTCCCATTCATTTTTAATGCCGTCTTTTGATGTTGATTAATTAAGGAGTGCTAGCGCTGCCGTTTCTCCGCCGTGCACGCCGACGAGCACGCCAAGATCCCTCCAAAGCCTTAAAGCTCCCCCTTCCCTCGCCCACCGCTCCCCCTTCCCTCGCGCAGGAATCCACACCAGCACCCGGCAACAAGCGCATAAACACGCCCTGGAGCCAAACTCCCTCCCAAAAAAAAGATCTTAAAAGTCTTTTAAGGCAGTTTGGAGGGAGGAGCTTGTTTCGGGGTGAGGAGGAGGGGGAGGAGGCCTCCCTGTAAACATAAAGCAGATTAGCAGGGGTGTGTGCGTGAGAGAGAGAGAGAGAGAGAGAGAGAGAGAGAATTTGTTGTTACTGTACACCGCAGCTGCAGGGCTGGATGTTAATTAGAAGACGTGCTTGCTTTAGCTAATGTTAGCGTGCACGTGTGTGGGCGTGCATGTGTGTGGGCGTGCACGTGTGTGGGCGTGCACGTGTGTGGGTGTGTGCACGGCTCTTTCATGTGTTTCCAACCAATGCAGATGAGAAGAGATCGGCAGCGTCCAATCAGAAGCCCGAGGTTTATAAATAGAGTCCTTCTTCTGCCAATAGGCCCCGCCCCTCAGGATCATGATGGGAGGAGTCAGCTCACCTGGTCAGCGGCTCTCATTCCTCCAGTGGAACAACTTAAGTCTGCTACGTGTTCCTGCTGAAGTTGATCTCAGATCAAACGGGCGGATAAATGTCATGTAGAATAAATTATTTTATTTGTTGATCATGTTTTAATTAAAGGTAAATAATAACATTCTTGCTTTAGAGAAATAAATAAAATGATCAGTAGAGTTAATCAGCGTTCCATTTCGTGCAGAATTTTATGAGGAAAAAGTTTTAATATCATGAATTATGTGGATTAGATTTGATAAAATGCATTTTTGATGGAAAGAAAAAGTAATAATATTACCATAAGTTTTAAGAATTACACATTTAATTAACGTCAAAGTTTAAGTGAGAGAAAAATTCTGACGTTTTATATTCAGTAAATTAAGCAATATTGAATATGAATAAAAAAAATACATGTTCATACCAGGCATTCCTTTGAAGTTTGAATTTTAAATACGTACAAGGCTTCAAAAGTATTATTAACGTGTATAATTGAAAGTAGTGAGTAATTAAATAGAAAAAAGAGGTGGTTTTTAATTTCGCATCACTGATTCATGTTTATTACGCGGAAACTAATAGAAACATTTAAATATAAGCAGATAAGAAGTTACAATATTAAACACACAATTTGTATTTGTTATAATATGGAAATTACCAATTTTGAAATCCAAATATCGTTTTATTGTTACGAAATATTAAAGTATTTCTCTACTTTTACCTTGTTTCCATCTTTAAATGTTTCCTCATTATTAGCCTTAGTTTTCGGGCCCGTTACATAAATTTCCGTGAAATATTACCCAGATATAATCAGCCGGTTATTACCAAGCTATTACCTAGTTATTACTTTGGTAATTACATGTTATTACCGCTTTATTACCCATCTATTACATCTTATTACTTTGGTAATTACATGTTATTAACGCTTTATTACCCATCTATTACCATGTTATTACTTTGGTAATTACATGTTATTACCGCCTTATTACCCATCTATTACCATCTTATTACCGTGTAATTACTGTTATGTAAAGTTCTACCCAAGAGTCTATAGATTCAAAGCACATTTTTTATAATGTTCATCCCGAGGATGTTGATAGAATCGTCACAAACACGAGGTCCAATCAGGGCGCACCACAGGGGCGTATGTTCGGACCCTTACCATTTTATGACACGACCTTTATTTTTCTGAATAATCTTAACATTAAACGACGATGACAAAGTTTATACGTCTGTCTTCGGCCAAATAAGTTTTTCAATAAATGAAAATATTCATTATAGAGAGTGTCGAGCTTCCCGGCGTCCTATTGGTCGCCGCGGGTCACATGATCTGAATCTGAATACAGATTCCAGCGACCTTCAAACCACATTTTTATGACGTTTAAAGCACGCAAAGGTATTTTTGGGAACCGGAGACAAGAAAGGAAGGAGAAACGCGACAAGAGGAATCTGTCAAGTTTCTGAAAAAGGCGTGATTTTTCTCGCGAAGCGGCGTTTTGGGTTTTTAGTGCTGGTGAAAGATTTAGAGGACGCGGTTGTAAAGAGAGTGGCGGTACGGAGTGTGTTAATGTGTGACACTCTTTTTCACTCGGAGGCGAGAGCTCTCCGATTCCGTCCTGATTATGAAGCGTTTGCCGGTGCGAGGCCGTGAGGTCGGAGTCTATAAATACCTGGCCAAAAAGCCCGCTGTCATGTTGCATTGATCGCGGCGTGATGGCGTGAGCCTCCATGATTCCATCAGGATCTCCGTTACACAGCGCCGCTCTATAATAAGGAGGTGGAGACGAGGGGGAAAGAGGAGCCCGGGATATCTCTTACCCCGGCTTTTACATTTCTCCAAAACGTGAGGGTCTCACGGCGAAGCTCTCATCTATCTCGGATCATAATCGTCCCGTGAGGGGGGGGGGGCGAGAGAGAGAGAGAGAGAGAGAGAGAATGGGCTCATTTTTAGAGTCCGTTCTTCCTGCAGCTTCTCCAAAGGTCCAACAAAAGGAGAACAAACGACATCAGAACCTGTAGTAGTAGATATACACCGATCAGCCATAACATTATAACCACTGACAGGTGTGAAGCACCTGTACGAGGCAGGAGGTGAATACTTTATACTTTTGCTGTAAAGTTCAGGGAACTGAAAGACTGAACTGAAGGGCCAGGTTGTGATGGCTAGACGACTGGGTCAGAACATCTCCAGAACTGCAGGTCTACAGTGGTTAGTACCGACCAGACGGGTCGGAGCGACCATGCCGACACCTGACCACAGCTGGAAGCTCCTACGAATGGACACGTCAGTATCAGAACCACAGAGTAATGGAAGGAGGTGGTCCGGGCTTACGGATCCGTTTTTTCTTCTTGCAAGTCATGACCAGAACATAAAAACAAACAACAACTCCTGACCAATCCGCACATTTTCCTGTATATTTTGAATAAGGGGGGATGTTGAGAGGAAAAATAATGATGACGTGTCTCTGGTTCCGACCCGAATCAGTTTTACGGTGAAAGTCATTTCAGAACATCCTGTGTGAAGAGAAGAAGAACTCCCAGAACCTCATTTATCAACCAGTTAGAGAAGGTTAAAGTATAAACGTCTCCATAAAGCGGATCCTATGAAAATAAACGGAACACAGGTGAGACTCAAACTGGGTCAGAGTACTCAACAGAACCTCACAGTACCCACAGTGAGCGCCGTCATCAGTTTAACTGGTTATAATGGACTCCTGTCAGAAACATCCAGACGAAAACCAGAACCAGCCAGAGCGAAGCCTTTGTCAGAACTTTTGTTTGTGTTCGACTGATGGGATTCTGAGATCCGGATTCCTGAAGTCTGGACCCAGCGGGATCGCATATTTGGCCTAAAACTGTCTTGTCGCCGCATCATTTACATCTGAGCCCGCTTCCCAGAACTCCTCCAGAACCGGCAGAAGACACCAGAAGATCAGAGAGCAGCGTAATTAAAACACGTGTTCGGCCCGGATCCGACCCGGACCGATTAGACGTTAATGTGGAAACGGAACGACGTCGTCAGTGTCGGTTTGGATCTGAGGCGGTTTCCGAACGTGGAACCCTTAGAGGTTCTGCAGGGGGGGTCCGTTTGGTTGTTCTGGGGAATATCAGTCAGGCATGATTCTAAGAATTTTGCCATGAAAAATTCAACGTAAAAAAAAAAAGAAGAAGAAACTATAAGATGTACGGAAGATGAACACTGCCACGTGATTTTTATTTCTTCTTATTTTTAAATCAAGTCAACATTCTGAGAATAAAGTCGACTAATCTCAGTTTAGTCTCAGTGAAAATAAATAATCTGGAATAAAAACGAAACTATAAGCCTAAAGGAGCAGATTTTATGCAGCACAGGATTCCCACCTCAGATGTACGGAAGACGAAAACAGCCACGTGATGTTTTTTTTTTTTTTTCTAAATGGAAATTTAGAAGAAAAAAAAATTCACTTTTTTATATTTTTTACCGCAAAATTCAAAAAACGACTACGTGATCCGGTGAGGATGAGGAGGACGAAGAGGACGATTACGTTTCCTAATGCTGTTATATGCAGATGACAGACTTACATAAGTCTTCAATCAAACATATTTATAATGTTTAATATCATTTATAAATGATGATAATCATCGGAGTGACATCCACGGAAAAATCTCCACTGTTTAAAAAAAGAAGAAGATCTTAACGATAAAACAACAACAACAACAACGACGACAATGACGACAACAACGACAACAACAACAACAACAGTCAGGGATCTGCTGCCGACAAGATGACGCTGATCCAAACTGTGAATCTGATTGAAGTTTCTTCTTCTCTTCTTTGAGGAGGGATTGAAGGAAAGGCGAGGGGCGGGTCCTGCCGGAGGGACACCTAGTTTATTGTCGGTACATAATAAACTGCGGTGAAGAGAACTTTTTCCCCGCAGCAGGTTTTTGCATCTACCTGCAGTCTAATCGATGTTAACCGGGTTAGAGACTAAAACCCAGGGATTAACGGGCCAGGAGACGATTCAGCGCCGGATGGAGTGACTTTACTCGGGTGGATTACTCCGCTCAGGAAACGTTCTGTGAGAGAAGAAGAGGTGAAGAAGACTTCCTCAACGAAAACATCCGTCTGTCTCGGGATTAAATAATACCGGCTTTTGTGATAAACAGGGGAGATTTCAGCAGAAGGTTATTTCTGCACAGATGAAGTTCATCCAATCAGTTTAAGTTCTGTAGGTAACAAACCCACTCATCCACAACAGTAACACACACACACACACACACACACACACACACACACACACACACACACACACACACATACACACACACACATAAACACACACACACACACACACACACATGCACACACACACACACACACACACACACATACACACACACACACACACACACACATACACACACACACACACACACACACACATGCACATACACACATAAACACACACATACACATCACTCTAACATCCATATGAACACACACGCACACATGCACACACACACACACACGCACACATACACACACACACACACATAAACACATAACTCTAACATCCTTATGAACACACACACACACACACACATCACTCTAACATCCATATGAACACACACACACACACACACACATCACTCTAACATCCATATGAACACACACACACACACATCACTCTAACATCCATATGAACACACACACACACACATTACTCTCACATCCATATGAAAATACACACACACACATTACTGTCACATCCATATGAACACACACACACACACACACATCACTCTAACATCCATGTGAACACACACACACACACACACATAACTCTAACATCAATATGAACACACACACACATAACTCTAACACACACACACACATCACTCTAACATCCATGTGAACACACACACACACACACATCACTCTAACATCCATATGAACACACACACACACACATCACTCTAACATCCATATGAACACACACACACACACACATCACTCTAACATCCATATGAACACACACACACACATAACTCTAACACACACACACACACACACACACACACACACACACACACACACACACACACACACACACACACACAGCTACGGTACAGCAAAAAAGGCCGTTACAGGAAATAAAGAAAATAGCAGGTATTTTTAATATTAAGTTGAAAATGAAAACCCAAGATACTAAAAACGTTAAAACCGACTGAGCAGAATGAAAGTCTAACGACGTGACGTCCCTGTTTTTCTTTTTCTCTCTGACGCCGGTTTGATCAAAAATGCCAGTTTTAACGGGGACACTTCTGTCAGCGCAGTCGTGTTTGTCAACATGCTGTGAGCACAAACCGCGTTTACACAGCCATCTAGAAGAAACACTCAGAGAACCCAAACCTCCAACGAGGCCCATCAGAACCGACGGTTAAGGAAAGACTCCTGCAGATCCTCCATTAATGTCAGCCTCTAAATGTACCGACAACTCCAACAAACTCTCTGAGTACCTCTCAGATACTCTGTAGCCACTTCACTCCTGTGCCTTCCACTTCAGCGTCTCTGTTCTGCCCACATAGCCCCCAGCTCCAACCCCAAATAAAACTTACTTCTGGGTAAAAATTTCATGCAAATCTGTCTGGAGTGAATACTTAACAAATTGATATGCGATGGAATCGGAGGTTGAGAAGAACTGGATTGATTTTGGGAAAAGGTCAGTGGCCTGTTTCGGCCTCTAGAGGGAGCTTCATCTGCAAATTCCTCTGCCCTCATTTCTCAACCGTCGGTCCGATGTAGTCCACATTGGTTGATCGGGCCTTCTGTTCTGCTGCCCCTCGTCTGCGGAATGCCCTCCCCTGACCATCTGAGGGCTCCACAGACGACTGAGAGATTTAAAAAAGGACTAAAAACTTTCCTTTTTAGCAGAATCTATAACTTTAAATTAATTCTGCTTTTTGGTCATATTTTTATATAATTATCATTCTATTTTTTTATTGGTGTTTTTATCTGTTTTTACTTTATAGCCCTTGATTTGGACTATTGGAGATTATTGATGAGTCACTTTTAATCTTGACGAGGTCAATCAGGGGGGATCGCTGGTACAACGCAGGGGATTGGGGGCTTCTGAGGGATAAAGCGGTGCTGGTATGTGTGTGTGAATGTTTAGGAAAGGTCTGGGACTACGTTGGGTTCTGTTGGCGGTGATTTATTCTGCTCTGTCGGTTGTGTTGTTCTGTCTGGTTCTCCTGACTGGAGCCAAGTTTCCCATCTGGGATCATAAACGGCAGAATCTTCATCCTGAAGACGATGTGATTGTCGCCTTCGTGGAAAACCTCCCAGACTCCCTCCTTCTCGGAAACGGTTATTATCATCCCTGTCTTGGTGTTAAATCCTGATTCTATGCCGGTGGCGCCGGGATCCGGTCCTGTGGAGACCCGCGGGGATCCGACGGCGCTGTCCCGGTGTGAAGGGATCGCCGGGGACGGATGCCGACACCAGGTGTGATCAGAGAGACACGGAGGCGGCAGCAGGAGACAACAGCTGGCACGCCGAGGGCCCAATGCATCATGGGAGAGGGATTTGATTATGCGCACATGCTCTCACACACACAAACCCGGTTAAATTAAATTTGAAGAAAAAAAAAAAAAGCTCTCATGTTTGGAAAATACTGTCAGAACCACTTAACGGCTGAGACCTAATTATAAATAAGCGTAACACCAATATGCATAATGACGCGAGGCCGCTCGCGCCGATAACGGAGAAACGCTTGGCGAGCAAAAGTGTGTGTATGTGTGTGTGCGTGTGTGTGTGTGTGTGCTCACCCTTTAATCTGCGTATTGGGGCAGTGGTGGGAATCTGCACACCATGCTAAATCGATACACTCCCCCCTGCTTTGGTGTGTGTGTGTGTGTGTGTGTGTGTGTGTGTGTGTGTGTGTGTGTGTGTGTTAGTATGCAGCTCGGATGCAGAGGGGGGGTTACATAAGAAGAAAGAGGGACACACTTAAGTGGTTTTGACCTTGGGTATCCCCCCCTCTTCTTCGAGACACTAAATAAATAAACTTTACTTGGACATGAATGTGAGGACCATGATGCATTTCTTCGTAGAGATCAGGAGCCTCAAAGAGAAGCCGATCCCTCCCTCCCCTCCTCCCCCCTTTGTTCCTCCCCCCCCCATTCTTCCGCCCTGCTTAGTTCGGCCTGCTTAAATCTCCTCCGCCGTCCAAATCCATCCTCCTCTTGCTTTTTTTCCTCGACTCCTCTGCCTCTCCTTTCATCTCTGCATCCCACTCTTCCTCATCCCTCATTCTGAGTGACCGCCGGTCCCCGGGGCGGTGAGCGCATCACACTGGCAAAGCTCTATCTTCCATCACATCTCAACCCCCCCCCCCCTCAGCTCCCGGCCTCCCCTCTCCTGCCTCCTCGCTGCTGGCTGCACGACAGTGCTCTCCCAGGGCAAGGCCTTATGTAAACAGAACCACAGGACCCAGGCGGGTCTCGGCGAGCGGCCCGGACCTGATATGAGCCTGGTGTTAACATCCCATCACAAGACGACGCGTCTGATAAACAACAGGGACAAACAATGTTCTGAATGAATAACTCTGTGGTGAACCAGCGGGGGAGGAAATACCCCCAAATAAAGGTTCTGGTTCTGACCGCTGTAAAAACACTCCGCTAAATATCCTGCTTTATGCAACAGAACTCCTGCAACTAAGTTTTTAGGGGCGTTTAATCAGCAGAAATCACTCGTACTTTATTTTCTAATTAAAGCAGAACACTCTCAATGTTCATGCTATATATTCCTGCGTAAGATTAGCTTAGAAGTTTGTATCCCACATACATTGCCTTGAAGGGTTAGCTAGCATTTGTGATAGCTAGCATGCCCCAATGACTCCTGTGTTTGGTTAGCTAGCTTTCTACATACATTCCTGAGTCAGGTTAGCTAGCATGCCCCAATGAATCCTGCGTTTGGTTAGCTAGCATTCTAGATACATTTCTCAGTCAGGTTAGCTAGCATGTCCCAAGTATTCCATGTGTTTGGTTAGCTAGTATTCTAGATGCATTCCTGCGTAAGATTAGCTTACATCCCACATAGAGCGTTAGCGTTAGCATTAGCGTTAGCGGTGCGCTGTAGCCCAGGTCGACTCTTTGGCACATGTTTTTGTTTTGGCAAACAATGCTAGCGCGATGCTGTTGATGTCGTCCCCAAAGTTAGCACCAGCGCTTCGGACAACTGGCGCCGCCGCGCTTTGAGGTAGTCGCATATGTAACGTTAAATCGATTCCTGATTCGTATCAGCGATATTTACCCCGCAACACGCTGACATCACTGATGACATCACATTCCATTTTGACCAAAAGCTACATGTCCGGTAAAAAGTGTGTCGCACAACATCACAACCGACACGTTGTACAAGGACAGACAGATAAGAACGTGGCGTTAATGACATCCTGTCTAGATAAAGGTGAAATAAAAGAAAGATCGGCGCCGGTGTGCGTCGATGGAGGTCAAAGTCGCTGATAACGCCCCCAGGTACGCGTTAGCATCTCTCAGTAAACTCTTCTGAAGCGCGCCGGTTCCCTTCTTTTATTCCGCCGGCGATTTCTTTGTGGACTGAAGATGATACGGAAGCTGCCGTCTGAATGGTCGACACCGCTGTCTTTTGATTGGCTCTCCCCGGGGCCGGCCCCAGCCACGCTCTCCGACGACCTTCAGGAAAGTTTAACAAACTTTGCTTTGTTTCCCCTCCTCTTCCTCCTCCAGCTTTCCTCCAGAACCTCCACTCCGGATTCCCCGAACAGCCGACAGACCCTCCATGATAATGAGCAGCAGTCGCCGCGAGCAGCTGACTGAGAGCAGGAGGAAATCATCGGGCCGCCACGGCGAGCGCTTCTTCACTGCAATCAGCGCCAATCAGGACTAAATATTAGGGTCAGGCGTCCCTCCTACCAAACAGGAAGCAGCGCTGAGGTGCTTCATAACGCCGTTTGATGTTTTCACTGAGCGGAAGAGGATGAATTTATGCACGACATAAAACAGCTGCTGCTTTATGAGGTCGCCCGTAGGCGTCCAAACTCAGTGACTGACACGGTTGGAGGTGGGGGGGCGGGGCTGGACCATCAGGGTCCCTTTAAACGCGGACAGATTTAGCTTATGCGTTTGACCTTTTGTGAACGCCATGTTAACACAACTCCTGCGATGAAGCAGCCGCATGAAAGGTTAGCTAGCATTCTACATACATTCCTGTGAAGCTTAGCTAGCAGCTAGCATTCTACAAACGAACTTCAAAAGGATGTGTCAGCAAGTTCATGACATCACTGTGGAATTAATCAGCTAGTTGGTTATTTGTGGTAAGAGAAAACTTTTCTTTTTTTAACGGTCTTGAAGATTAGAATGTTTGTTAGACTCAAAACAAGGCCAGACATTTCTCCATTTAGCATCATGCTAGTTAGCATGCTGAAACCAATTGTTTGGAACAAATAGTTTGTGAACTGTGAAGTACGATACAGAAAAAAAAAATGAACACTAAGTGCAGAACAGGATAAAAACTATTTTTACTTAGCACGCACCATCCACCCCCACCACCATCCATCCACCCCCACCACCATCCACACACAGGGCAAAAACAACGACATAACGTTACGATAAAAAACGGAACTGACCAGAAGAAACTCAGGACTTTAGAAAACGACAACTATAAAAACACCCAATGACAAAAAAAATAAACTCAAATGTTGAAACATAAAATTGAAATAATAAAAAACTACTAAATTGTTGACGGATAAATATCGAACTAAAAAGTAAATAAATACTTAAATACACCAAAAATATAAATCTTGACTTTGCTTTTAAAAACATCTTCACTCTCTGCCGCCTTCATGATTGTCGGGAACACCGTGAGAAAAACATCCATCCCATAATACTCACTCGTTCTTCTCTGCAGCAGAGAAACTTTGGGCGTTTTTGTTTTTTTTGACCGCGCGACTCATCGCCTCTGTGACTGCGCCACGCTCGTGAAGGTGACCTCACGTTTGCCGGCATCTCCCCGCAGGTTCCCCACCTCGAAAGTGACTTTGACCGTTTTTGACAGACAGGTGCGGGGACCCGCCCACTGGCGTCTAAAGACAGCGGAGAGAAACCACCGGCGGCGCTTTGAAGTGCTAATGGATGCTATCGTAGTCAGAATGGGAGCGAAGTCCTCGACCGGCGCCAATTTGTTGAGGTCTATTTTCCGAAAGGCGTAATCTCGGTGTAAGACTTTCATCTACCTCACCCCCTCCACCCCCTCCACCTCCTCCGCCCCGGGCTGATTAACCTCACCCTTATTTACCTCAGCTCTCATTATCCGGCTCTACTGAGTCCGATAAACGCCGTGCCTCCGCCGTGTTCAACCTCGCCGTCCTCTAACCCGAAGGAAATGAAGGGCTGCATATGTGTACATTTGTCCGCATCACTTCCTCATCTGTGAGCCGCTCTCTGCCTTCACAGGTGTGTGATGTGGAGCCGGCCGCAATTATCTACCTGAGCAGAATTTATGCCCGTCTCGGAGCGCCAGCGCGTGTTTGGAGGCACGCTTCAGAGGACGCATGACGACCTGAGTGCATAAATAAGAGCGGATGAGCATCAGCGTGTGTGTGTGTGTGTGTGTGTGTGTGTGTGTGTGTGTGTGTGTGTGTGTGTGTGTGTGTGTGTGTGTGCGAGTAGGTCGGCCCTGTCTCAGACTGGCAGGCAAAGTTATTCACGGATCACGGCAGACATATGGGGCTGATGGGGACTCACTGAAGACGAGCCGTCACTGCTGGGTCTGATACCACCAGATAAACAGGAGGACACACACACACACACGCACACACACGCACACACACACACACACACACACACACGCACGCACACACACACACACACACACACACACACACACACACACACGCACACACACACACACGCACACAAACACACACACACACACACACACACACACACGCACACACACACACACACACACGCACACACACACACACACACACACACACACAGAGGAGCTTCGAGAAGACACAACAACACACACCTCTAACAATGTGAACATCAGGGACGGGACCTCAAGGAGCAGCCGGTGCTCCGCACATATTCCCGCGTGTTTAGTGGGCCAGCTTCCAGAACCCAATCTCCGTCACGGGTCACCAGGTGAAGAACCGCCGCCTCGTCACAGGTAAGGTTCTCACGCCAGTGGAGCGGCACACGGTTCAGAATCTACACAGGGACACTTTGACTTGAAGACCAGACTTTGACTCTACCAACTAAGACACCCAACAACGAGGCTGTCCCTCCTACCGGAAGCCTCCGATCCCCTGCGTTGTACAGGCTGCACTTTAATTTAAATGTGAAGTTAAGTCAGTAAAATATGAAGTATTAGAATAAAACATAGTTTAAAAACGACGGATTTAGACAGAATCCGACCGAGTTTGGAGGAATTACTTTCACATAATCAATCCAGTTCTTCCTCACATTGAGATGTATGAAGGTATAGTTTGAGGCATGAAATAGTTTGCGAGTTATCGCATTCCCACGAAGGATCTGCAAAGACCCGGATTGATCTTTGGGACCGGTCGGTCGTATAGATCCAAAAGTTTTCGGGCGACAATTTCTCAATTTTAGGTCCGATTTAGATTTAAGAAAACAATTTGACCCTTATAAGACTCAAGGGTCCGAATTATTGAACAGAACTTTCTCAATAGTCCTTAGTGGCCCTTTTGACCTGGGGGTGTCCACCAGGGCTACATCCTTGGCCCCTTACTCTTTAGCATGAACAGGCTGCTACTGGGTCTTAGAAATCTGGGTCCTAGAACCACTAAGACCCTCGTTTGGAGCAGAGGCACCCCACTTCACCCCACTGGAACATCACACCGCCCCAGTTCTCCCACTCCACCCTCAACCACGACCGGTTGAGGTCAAGAAGGTTCTGGGTTCAGATCCGACCCTGGCTATGGGGCGTTTGCTGTATGGGTTCTTCTCCGGGTCCTCCAGCCCACGAAGATCTGACTGAGGTGAACGGGTGACTTGTTCAGGATGTGACCCGCTTCCCACCCAATGCCTGCTGGGATAGGCTCCAGCCCCCGAGCGACGAGCCCAGAGTCAAACGACCTGATGATGACGCGACGTCTCCGGCACACAGCTTAAAATAAAGGGATGGATTCTACGCGTCTCTCTAACAACCTCCGCCTTCTCGCTCGCTCGCAAACCGAACCTCCGTAAGACTAGACTCCTGATGGAGCGATAACTCCGCAGGGAGCTCTTCATCAGAGCGAGCGTCCCCCTTATCGACTCCTGTTCCAGCTCCGTGACTCCTCTCCACTCCCTCCTGCTGTAACCCCTCACTAACAGCCCCGTTTCTGCCCGCTGCCCCTCGCCGCGCTCCGTAGGAGCAATCAATACTCTTTTTCTTTCACTGAATTCCTCCACCGCTCCACCTCCTCCCCCTCCTCCCCCTAAACCATCTCCTCTCACTGCTTGTCTCCGTGCCAACTGTTGAATTGCAGGGCGGGATTAGGAGGAGACGCATGGGGGGGGGCCGGAGAGGAGGCCTCCATTCAGTTTGTCAGCCGTCCGGAGAGAAATACTCGCAGTATCGACCGGCGGCGTGTTTTTTCTCCCCTGAGGCGTCGCTCAGTTCTGAAGAATCACGATGCGCCGACGACCCGGTTCAGAGGTTCATAATGATCCGGTGCCAAGGAGCCTGGCTCCGATGTGAACTATTGATTTTGCATGACTGAAGTCAGTAAATGAATTTACATTATGTGAGAGATGCACCTGAACGCAGCGCGGCTCCAGCCTGATATATAGGAATGCTGCGTTCAAGTGCCGTCAGACAAACCGTCGCTCAAATTGGAAAAAATTGATGCAAAGTTGTCGGTGAAGTCGGTGAGGTCGTTCTCATTTCAAGTCATACCATTTTTAAATGTTTTATTTACCTGGTCTACTTGTTAAGAGATTGTAGTTTTAGTGTCAGTACCTGAATCTTCCATAAGTGGGTCAAAAATGACCCGCATTCATTTCCTGTGGTGCATCATGGGAACCTTTGATTCTTATCAACTGTGGCTGTCAGGAAGATTTTTACTGCAGAACACATGTGACACATCAGCAGAGTCCAAACATCCGAAACAGTATTTCTACACAGCAAGTACCACTACGTGTAAGTATTACCTTCATTATATACTCGGAAAAATATCCAATGTCATTGATATATATTACATCAAATCTATACTATAATAATATACTTTTATATACATATAAATATATGTATATATATATGTGTATATATTTAAACATGTATGTATAATTGGGAGTAAATTGGGAGTGACAGCAAAGTGGATCAGAACCTGCAGCGAGGTGAAACCGGTGCATGTTTGAACCCCCTCGTTGCAGCTCTTATGCTAAGCTAAGTTAACTGGCTAAGTGCAGTAATTAGCACCCAGACACGACGACGCCACGTCAAACTCCCACTCTCTCTCGTCACCGAACACAAACTGGGTTTGTGGAGCTTTTTCTTTGAGGCGGTTCTGCTATGATCCCTGGGAAATCTTGTCAGAGTTGACGCGGCAGAGAGAGAAAAGAAGAAGAAAAAATAATTCTTCACATGTACGGAAAGAAAAAACTAACACGGCAGAAAAGTAGGTCTCCTTAAACAAACGCGGCGGAGAGAAAGTGTGTCAGAACTTCTCCCTAAAACCCAAAACCCACAAGAGACGACTTTGAATAAAGCGAAGCTGCGTTTGAACATGAAACCCGTTTAACCCCGGCCCGATCAAAGCAGGAAGACAGGAAGTTCATTCATCAGTTCATCATCCTGTGTTTTTAATTTTTTTTAAATTTTCTCTCAGACAGATGCGGAGGAAGAGGAGCGATGAAGACAAAAGGGGAGCGTTTTTGACGCTGCACCTGGGAGAAAAAAAATTAAAAAAATCTTTTTTTTGTTTTGAACGGAGGAGGAAGATGGACTGATGGAGGAGGGAGGTGAAGAGGAAGAGGAGAGGGACCTTCGGGGATCCACTAATTCGAGGACCTCAGAGCGAACTACAAAGCAGGAGCTCCGTTTCCCCTCTGAGGAAGCCCAGCAGCATCCCAACACTGTGAGGTCTTTGTTTCTCTCTCTCTCCCCCCTCTTCCTCCCCCCTCCTCCCCCCTCTTCCTTTCTCTTTTTCCGCATCTGTACACCTCCTAATCCTCGCTCCTTTCTTCCGCCGAATTGCCGAGCGCGTTTCTTCTATTTATTTATTCATCTCCTTTTTTATTCTCACCTCTCCGCGGCGTTACTCCCCCTTCCTCCCCCTCCCCCCTCCCCCGTCCTCCCCCTCCCCCTCCCTCCCCCCTCAGTCTGCCGGTTTCACCCCCGTCCCCTTGTTTACTCAAGAGTGTTGCAGAGCCTCAGAGTTAATGATGGTTTACTTTTGCTGCAATTATTCATGTACACCGACTCGCCGAGGTAAATTCCTGATGTTCAACATCCGCCGCCTCCATTAGAGTCAATTTACACCGGGTGGCCAAAAGTATGCGGACGCCTCTGGCGACACACACACACACACACACACACACACACACACACACACACACACACAAGAAGAAAAAACATCTAAATGTGCAAATATGCCACCTGATTGATGCGTGAGCATCTGAAATGAATAAATACGCCTCCTCTCTGGAACAACAGCTCCATCAGGCTGAAGAGCCGATGCGACATCCTGATTGGCTGCAGGTTGACTTTTCGTACCGCAGCGCCGACAAAGACGCGAGGGTGCAGGAATGTTCCAGACGCTAACAAGTTTCTGACTTTGCTGCGACGGTTTTCGAGGAGGGAACTTTTTTCTGTTTTTGGTGGAAAAAAACACAAAGTTTGCCCGAGGAAGAAGTTTGGAGTTTGGAGAAGTTTAAGGAACTGTTCGGAAGTCTGTTCTTCCAAAAGAAGCACTTTAAGGTCCGGTAAAAAAAAGCCGGTTGAGGTAGTTTTTCTCATGATGATCAGCTATTGGCCAAAACACAGGAAGTGATGCTCCCAGAATGACGTCCTCCAGGACCAATCAACAACCAGGATTGTCCCGTGTGAAGTACTGGTGGTGGAGGAGAGGTTGAGGAGTTTATGACACAAGCTTTTACTTTGAAACTACAGACTAATAAAACGTCGTCACCTGTGTGATGTATCCTAACAGGTGAAGGACAGCTCGTACTTTATTTTCTAACCAAAGCAGAACATTCCCACGTCTAGTTTTTTCATTTTTGTCTGTGTGTTTGTTTAGTTACGTTTGGCAGGGATTTTTTTTAATTTGTGGACCTGGTTCTCCATCTTTGAGGAGGTCCAACCGCACGCGGTCGAGCCCCACCTCCCTCATGGAGTGGGTGGGACCAACCACCTGATTGGTCGGGCCTGGATTGCACTTCAGCTGAACATTTTTCAACGTAGCTTTCCGCAATAGCACTACGACCCGGACGGGTCCGCCCCAGGAGGGATGAAAGAGGTCCAGAACCGGAGACCCGATGCTGGTGGACGTCCAGTCTATTGATTAGCATCAGGTTCTATTGATTAGAAGTTCCACTGTAGAGGAACGAGGGCCAATAGGGGGACAGAAAGAGACCTCCAGGGTCCGACTGGTCCGGTTCTTTTAAAAGGTACCGGCTGATTAACTTTATTCAGATTCCAAACATGGTTTGATTCACTCCGGCTGTTTCTCTCTCCTAGCCCACCTCCCCTCTTTTCTGACAGACCCCTGCTTTTCTGGCTAATCCTAAAACGGGTGATGGAGTTTCCTCTTCCTCCGCCCTCCAGCCTCTCCACCTTTTGTTCCCCCCTCCGAATCCAAAGCTTCCTCCAACTCAAACCAACGGGTCGCAGAATCCGACACTTGAAGGGATGCTCTAAACATACATGCACGATTCCCAGAAAGAGTTCTAACGGGGAGGCGGGGGGGGGGGTTCCTGTCTCATCCCAAACATTCCTGGCCAAGTCCGACCCAGCGTCCAATCCGGCGCTCCTTCTTCACCGTCGGAGCATCGGAGCAGCCAGTCAGATTAGTGCTGGCAGCGGGTCATCCAGCCTGCTTTCCCCCTTTCATCTTCATCTTCCTCTTTCACGCATGGGGGGGGAGGGACAAGAAAGAGAGTTGCCCCGGGAGACGGAGGGCCGGGTGAAAGAAGGATGCTGGCAGTGAAAGGTTCTGACCCATCTCTTGGCAGAGCGGCGCCTCTCAGCCCCCTCTAATGCACCCAAGGGAACAGTCAAACAATACGGGGCAAAGCATTCTGGGTGATCCCTGGACCCCTGCACGTGCCTTCACGGTGCCGCTGTGTGTGAAAGCAGCGAGGAGCTAAAGCCGTGGGATCTTCCTCCACACAAAGACAGAAGTAAAGTGGCCCCCCCTCCTCCTCCTCCTCCTCCTCCTCCCTGCTAATTACAGCCCCGCAGTCATCTAACGCAAACATGAGCAGAGGAGATGAAGAGGCGATGAAGAGGAGATGAAGAGGCTGCTCTCCGAGACGGCCGCGGCGGCGAGGACGACGATTACACTGCAAAAATCGGAAAGATTTGAAATTCAGTCAAGGACAAAACGACTTTGTCTTTTATTAGAAATGACGGATTGATTGTAAACGTTTACAAAACTTTACGGTAGATTACCGTAAAGAACGTGTAGAATGTCAACCTGATGACGGTTTACCGGGACAGAACGTGAAAATACACACGATTACAACAAATTCAGACTTTCTATGTTACCTTAGATTTGAAGGTCTTTTACTGTTGAGGGTTTTTTTTACTGTAAGTTCTAAAAACAGTTTTTACAGTTTTTATAGTCACAAAGCTCCAAAAATGTGGAAATCATTCTTTTTCTAAAAAAATCCATAATGGAGCTCACCTCCACGGGAGTCCTGGCTCCGCTTCAGTGGTTCTGGTGGACCGTTCCTCAGGAAGGAACCGACCTCTCCAAAAAGTTTCATTCAGAACTTTTGCGCGAGACAAGACGGCGCCTGGGCGGAGTCAGCCATAACATTATAACCACTTGACTCATAATATTGTTTTGGGTCCACTTTTTCCTGCCAAGACCGCTCTGTGACGTCCCGGTTCCCGTTCTCACCACTGCAGACCAGGAAGACCTGCGGTTCTGGAGATGCTCTGATCCACTTTATATAATTGATTTGACATCCGGACATCAGCGAGACGCTGACCCGGAAACGGAGGAGGACGTTATCAGAGCTAAAGTTGTGAATTCTGACGTAATAAGTCAGGGATGCGGGGTCAAAGAGTGACACCTCTGCTTCCTGGTCGCTGCAGGACGAGGCTTTATGGCGCCCTAAACCCAGACGCCACAGATGAACGCAGTGCAGAGTTCCTCTTACTTGGACCCGTTTTACAGTCGCTATCTTTTCCAGCCGACTATTATTCATTCCTCATATTCAGATTTTTGCAGTGTGGGAGTTTTTCACCAAAGCTCCTACCTGTCGGCTCTGCAGAGTTGATTCGGGAACATCTCCCTCCTGCCCTCGCTCGCCCTCTCTCCATCACAGCAAACACATCTCTTTTTCTCTCTCTCTCTCTCTCTCGCTCTCTCTCTCTCTCTCTCTCTCTCTCTCTCTCTCTCTCTCCCTCGTCTTCTTCCACCGTCAACCGGTTGGACGGGTCTAATCAGTCAGAGCATAGAAACACTCCGGGCGCTGGCACTAAATCCATAGCAGAGAACGGAACCGTATGTAAATCTATATCAGCCAGAACGCCGGGCCCCGCCCCCTTCCATCGATCAATACAGCGTCTGCCTTTTATTAATAACTCTAAACGACGCCGCGACTCTCCAGCCATTCATCAAACGCCGTTCACCTCAGTCTCTGAGCCATCAGCTCCCCTCTCCCCCGCCGCCTCCTCCTCCTCCCCCTCCTCCTCCTCCTCCGTCATCCAACTGTGTTAATCAGCAGCTCCTCATCAGAACGCTGCCGTTACTTTTTGAGGCACACACCAGCTGCATGATGCATTCAGGAGCGTCTGAACGTCTGAAAGGACTTTTGACGCGTGATGCTGGAGGTAGACTTCAGGCACAACCTCATGTTCGACTGATATTCTGGGTCGGGTCGAACTTTCCAGTTCCTCCAGAGGCCTCCTGGTCCAGATGAAACTCCTAAACCCGGCTCCCAGCCAAATGTTGAACCACCTCGCTGGCTCCTTTGGTGAAGGAGCAGTGCCTCCACTCCTTGATGTCCTCGCTCCCCTCCGTACCTCCAAGGTTGAGCCCGACCCCCCTAAAGATCTCATTACCATTGGTACCGGTTGTTCTCTACTTGGGTCTCACTTTACACCTTGCACGTTGCCGGGTCTTGGAGAGGCAGGAGAAGGTAGGTAGAAGGAACTCTACAGGTTTTTGGGTCAAACTATCTGTTTACCTCCTGAGATGGACAGGAGGTTCTACGCGGCTTCAGCAGTAATGATGGTTCTGTATCGGTCCACTGTGGAGAGGAGAGACCTAAGTCGTGAGGCAAAGCTCTCGATCCACCGGTCCATCTTCACTCCGGACCTCACCTCTGGAGATGAGCTCCAAAGTTTGAGGTCAAAGATATAAGCACCTGAAACGAGCTTCCTTCATGGGGGGGCGGGACTTACAGATCAGGGGAGGAGCTCAGAGCTGCTGCTCCTTCACGTCTAAAGGAGCCAGTTGAGGTGGTTCACCATCTGATCAGAACCTCCCTTTGGAGGTTCACCAGGCACCACCAGCTAAGAGGAGGCCCATGATTGACCGGTAGGACTCTGTAGCTCACCTGGCCCGGGAAAGACCAGGAGATCCCTCAGGACGAGCTGGAGAGCGTTGCTGGGGAGGAGGACTTCTGGAATGCCCTTCCTAGTAAAATGTATGGATGGATTTTACTGAAACTGTTAAACCTTCTGAACTGAAGTCCTGATGAGGAGCAGAGAGTTGAGGACCTCCTTAAAGAGGCCAGATTTTGTCTGAGCAGGAAAAAAGTTCTGCTCCGTCTGAAGTTTGTGGGTCCATGGAGGCAGAACCCGAGACGCCGGCGCTCCTGGAAAAGGTGTTAAGAGAGAATATTCAATTTGTCAGAGTGGAAGAGGCGAACAAAGTGCATGTGAGAGCAGGAGGTGACGCCTGGTGTGGATTTAAGACACGGAGGGATGGGAGAAGGAGGTGGGAGGAGAAAATCGACAGAACCAGGGGTGAGAGGTTTTTCTATGACTCTCACCGTTCTAAGACTCTCATTAGCAGCATTGATTCACGGCTTCTCAGGTCTTTAGCAGTCAAATGATCACACACACACACACACACACATACACATACACACATACACACACACACACACACACACACACACACACACACACACACACACACACACACACACACACACACACACACACACACACACACACACACACACACACACACA
>VRLP01007354.1:0-22332 GCA_009660295.1 Lophius piscatorius | reverse complement strand
TCCTGGTGGAGATGGGAAGCCAATGAAGGGAATGAAGAACGGGGGTGATGTGTTCGTGTTTACGAACTCTCATCAGGATCCTTGCAGCACTGTTTTGAACATATTGTAGTCTTTGAAGACTTTTATCAGGGATCCCGATGAAAAGTGCGTTACAGTAATCCAGTCTGGAGGAGTCAAACACGTGGACCAGCTTTTCATCATCACTCAAGGTGAGTGAAAAACGGAGTCTGGAAATATTTCTGAGAGGGTGAAAGGAGATCTTGCAAATGTGTTTGATGTGGGATTCAAAAGTGAGTTGAGGGTCAAATCTTACAGAGTTGACAGGGGAGATGATGACGAAAATGAGGATGAAGAGGCTGTGGAGGAACATGTGTCAGTTTTTATGTAGATTTGCGTGTCATCAGCGTAACAATGGAATGAGAGTCCATATCGACTGATGACATGGCCAAGGGGGATCATGTATAGTATGAAGAGAATGGGGCCGAGGACTGATCCCTGGGGGACCCCAAAAGTGACGGTGTGTGCCAAGGACCTTGAACCTCCAAGGGAAACGTATTCTGTTCCTTCAGTGAGGTAGAATTGAAACCAGTTTAGGGCGGTGGCAGTAAGTCCAGTGGTGTTATGTAGGCGGTGTAGGAGTATTCCATGGTTAACAGTGTCAAAAGAAGCAGACAAATCAAGGAGAATCAGGAGGGAAGGTGAACCAGCATCTGCTGCCATCTGTAGGTCATTTGTGACTCTAAGCAGAGCTGTTTCTGTGCTGTGGGCGAAGTGGAAACCAGACTGAAAGGTTTCAAAAAGGTTGTTGTATCTGAGGTGGTCATGGAGGTGGGCAGCAACTACTTTTTCCAGTACTTTGGAGAGGAATGGGAGTTTGGAAATGGGCCTGTAATTAGCAAAAACTTCTGGATCAAGAGTAAGTTTTTAGAGGAGTGGTCTGATTATGGCGGTTTTTAGGGCAGATGGAAAAAAGCCAGCCTGGAGGGACTGATTTATTACAGCTGATAGAGGAGATGTTAGTTTTCACTAGGGCTGTAGGAAAGGGGTCGAGGGCACAGGTGGAGGGCTTCATCGTCCTGATGATAACCTCAACCTCCTACTGTGAGATTTCTGGGAAACACTTTAGAGGCTGGGAGATCTCAAACTTTGAGTAAGCAGACTGGATAGGTAGAGAGGAGGAACCAGAAAGGACAAAACGGATTGAGTCAATTTTTGATTTGAAGAAAGCCATGAAATTATTACAGTGCTCTTCTGTAATTTCTGTAAGTGGGGGAGTTTGTGGTTTAAGAAGATGATTGATAGTGGAAAACAGCTGCTTAGAATTTCCAGGAATGGTTTTGATGATGTTTGAGTAGATCAGTGGCCGAGACTCTCTAAGGGACTTTGAGTAGGCCTTTTGGTGTTCCTGAAAGGCTAGCTTGTGGACAGTGAAACCTGAAGCCTTGTAACGCCGCTCAAGGACACGCCCATCTGCGTGTAGTAAATAGGTAGTAAATCTCAGAGATGAAGGCTGGGTTTGGTTTGGGTGGACAGTAGATTAGAAGTATGGTCATGGAGAAAAGGGGGCTTACAATTACATGCCAGGCATTCAAAAGAAGAGATCTCTGTTAAGGGCAGTGGAGACAAGCCCAAATCACTGCGGTAGATGACAGACAGACCACCACCACAACCAGTGCTGCGGGCTTTCTGGAGGTAACAGTAGCCAGAAGAACAGGTCTCATTCAGGACAGAAAGAATATCTGGTTGTTGCCAGGTTTCTGTAAGGCATATCATGTTCAGACACTTGTCCAGAATGTGGTCATGTATGAGGCATGATTTGTTTGTGAGAGATTGTGTATTAAAGAGTTCAATTTTAATACTAGAAGGAAACTCCAGAGCCACTAGTGGGAAGAGCGAAAGCGTTCTGATGACTCGAAGGTGCACACATCAGACCAAAAGCTCGGAATGGAGTTATCGAAGCGGGAGTAAACAAACTTAGAACGGCAACTTCTGTGAATGTAACGGAGCCGGCGAAAGAGTCCAAGTTGTTTAATAACTGATATGCACAACGGAGTGTTGCAGTTGTTGAATTTCATCAGTTGAGTGAATAATTTATCATCATGCCAGTCGTGGAGACTAGCTGTTATTAGCCTAAAATGAAAAATCCAGACACGGATTAGCTAACTAGCACGGTTTTGGCTAATTCGGTGTAACATTCAAGGACTGACCATGCTAACTGGTGACTTTCAGCTACGTCGATGCTTGTTGGCAACGTCATTTATAAATCATGTCAATCCGATACACCAGAACCTTATGGGGATGTGTTATACTGTAGTCAATCTTTAGAATATAAATTGAGGCAGCTTTTACAGGGAAAGGATTTCCTTAAATAGAGGGTGAAAAATAAAACAGTATTGTATTTTTATATTGTCAAAGATGTACGCATACAATCTGTAGTCGATGTTCCATTCATTAGTAATAAATGTTTTGGCCCCAGCAGCCTTGTAGCACTTTGAGATTTGATCCAAATGTAAAGTGCGTTATAAATCAAATGTATTATTATTATTTTTATTATTATTATTATTAGCAGCATCATGTTCATGTTATTTTTTTGTTACTTTTCAAGAAAATAATTTTGTTGTTCTGCCCCAAGTATAAGACTGAATAAAATGACCCTTAATGAATTTGCTATTAGAGTTAAGCTGAACTATTGCAGCTTTCCTATTTTCTTTAACTAAAAACCATTGTTTCTGAGTAAATCTCTAGCTCTGTTTAATAATGGCTAGATGACTGGTGAGGTGATTTACTGATATTCTTACCCATATGCATAGTGAACTTGATCAACAATTGATCAAATACCAGAATACTAATGTGGTGGAAGAACATTTTTAAGAAATTTTAGAAACATTTTATTGGCAATACCAATAGGCTACCCGGTAGGCTGCTCTGCAAGCAGTTTAATACCACAATTGATCAACTTTTTAAAAATAAAACTGTTAAAGGTGATAAAGCATTCTAGTTACAGTAAACAAGGGTTTACAAGAGGGCAGCTACAGCAATGCTCAATGGTTGAAAGTGGTCCCAGCATTTAAGTGTTATGCAATATACAGATTTTGATAGTAAAAAATAATATAGAATCTTTTTCACAACAATTTAACATCAGTGGCCTGAACATGAACAATTAAGGTAACATTTCCTATTCAGTGGCGATAAATACCTCAAGAGTAATCCATAAACAGTGCAGAATGAATGCAAGTGTTAAGGCTTAAAAAGACATGTATAAAGCCACACAGACTGTTTTGCAGACTTACCTTTAGCAATGAAGAAATACTCTATAGGAGTAGAGTAACACTACAACTGAGAACATGAGCCGTCGGAGTATGTTTGACAGAGCAATTACAGCAATTTGACTATTATAATAAATTTGTTGATGTTTAATGTAAGGACTTAAAATGATCAGACTGCATTGCTTTTTTAATAATCGGTAACGTATAAAAGAACTAAAAAACACCAGTTATACAGAGCAATGACTGCCAGAATTGTATGACATGCCTGCAGACCTCTTCTGTAACAAAAACATTCTTAGGGCATCAAATAGTCATGTGTCCAATCTTGAAAGAAAACTAAGTCATAAGCATGATGAACTAATGACACTTGAATAAAGTACACAGTCAAAATAAATCACAACCAATGGACGGTTAGCTATGTACGATATTCATGTATTTACACCGGGAATTGTGGTGTTCTGGTCAATATACTATAAAGTGCACCATAAAATTGGATCAACAATATGCAGAAGTTGGCCTGACAATCAATCATGACATCTGACACATCAGAAATAGTATTTTACCAAAACAAGAAATCTCTTAAATCCAGAAATGGCACATGATGCTACATTTAATGTACCACCCTCCATGACATCTCAAACTTCTGTTTTGATTTAATAGCCACTGTGTGCCGGCACAAGGGTCACTTCAGATGTCTCATTGGCATCTTCAGTTCTTTTGGCTTTTTTGCACTATAAAAGTATATAGAAGCCCAGTGAGGGAAAAGTTTCATCACTTCGGAAGTTTTGAAAGAATGCAACAAAAAAAAGTGTATTTCCTCCTCAAAAAACAGGTTTCCATCCATTTTCTGACAAAGTTTTTCTAAAAGCCCTTTTTTTTGGCTTTGCGGGGGTCTCTTTGCTTCTGCAGAGACTAAAGAGGGTCTTTGTAGGAGGAAATGTTCTTTGTCAGAGTTTGAGCAGCATTAGCGCAATGACATCGCTGTCAGTTAGTAAAGATGAAGAAAGACAAGAAAATAATGTTCTTCAAAATGCACATTGGTTGAGTAATGTTAAGGTTGAATCCCTTCAGTCAGTACTAATGTCAGTAGGACGTTAGCTCGTATAAATATGAAGTAAATCTGCATCCAGGGGTGAGTAGAACAATGGAACAAAAAAGAAGAATCAGGGTTTTTATCTTCATAGTTCTGCATAGCTTTACAAAAAACTGGAGAGCCCTCTCCAGGGTAAGACAATTCCAGCGTATGTTAAAGCCTCCAACTGTGAGACTTCACACTCACAGACTTATGAGTATCTGAATGCTGCCTGCAATTAAAACGGACATCTAAATAACGCCATCAAAGCCGTGGCATTCCATTCCAAGGCAGTTCATTTCCAATGAACAATCACAAACTCTTGTTTGGAAATAAACCCTAAATTAAACAGGTTAAATGTGAAACGCACACATTGCACGGTCGATACTGGTGTATCGGATTGACTGGTGACCATTATTATATGCTGACTATTTGCAGAATGTGTCCGTGGTTGCCATGGTGGTATCTGCTAAACACTAAATGATAAAGTATTTCTATCGTCTTTTTTTTCCCTATACATGATTTAAAAATGACATAGCCAACAAGCATCGAAGCAGCTGAAAGTCACCAGTTCGCGTGGTCGCGCCTTAAACGTTACACCGAATTAGCCAAAACCGTGCTAGTTAGCTAATCCGTGTCTGGATTTTACATTCTTCATATCATACCATCTTCTTTCGTTTTTACAAACGTAAAGCACCAGACCATCATACATTTCTTTTCCACTCACCTTTTGCTTTTCCATTGTAGAGATGAGTTATTTTGGAACATCCATTACACGCTATAACTCATTCAAAAAAGACATGTCGGTCATTCAAAGAAGACATACCTGCTCCGTTCTTCACGAGGCAAAATGACAATGACCTTTGTTCCTTGCAGCTATCCAAACATCTGAATTTAAAGTCAGAATTTTGAGTTTAAAGTCAGGATTCTGAGAATAAAGTCAGAATTCCCCAAAAATATTTCATGTAGTCATATGTGGCCCTTATCCTCTTCCACAAGTTTCATATAATGTAAAAACAATCCAATTTAATAATGAATAAAAACATGTTGTAGCAATGAATGTATTCATTCATTTTTGTTTGTTTGCTGTTACTGTCGCTCTTCATAATGAGTCTCTGTTTCAAATTTCTCAATAATCTAAGAATTTACTATAAATCTTTTGATATAACTTGTTGCTCTCTTTTGTCACTACACTTTAGACTTTGATTATTATTTCCAAACTTCCTTTTACATATGAGATGGTTTGACACTATATAAAGAGAACTGTGAGGGAAAAATAGAACTCTACGTGATTTGATGTTAAGAATTCCACAGGCTGAGATAAATAGCCGGACTATTTGCATAACACATAGTAGTGTGTTTTTTTGCAAATTTACTGAGATGTCATTGAGGTCCATCGGTGCGGCGGTGTTGAATTCTCTGTAGAAACCAGTAAAGACTGCACACTGCAAGCGTCCTCCTGCAGCCCTGAGGGTGCTGATAATGGAGGACTCCATCCCTACATTCAACAAAGTTCTACAGATGCCTGACCCGGATTATATACCAGGGTAAGTACACTCCTGACAGTACAAAATAACCATACAGCTTAAACATGGATGATCAAATAAAAGACCTATAAAGGTGACGTAATCCTGCAGCTTTTAATGTAATTTGAGTTCTACATGGCTGTAAGACACTAAGACGTAAACCATAAACAATACAGTATACTAGTATAACCCTGTAATAAGGGTTACATCTATTCATTTTTGTCAAAATAGTGTTGGCTCTATTGATGGTAATCTGTCCTCAGTATTAGCCCAAAGAATGACTTGAAGGATATTGAAATAAAACAAAAGTTTGATGTTGTGTATTCTGATGGTGCTATTTTTTGTCACAGTATACATGGTGCCAAAATGGGGCTTACTGGAGACGCTTGCTTCATACTTTCTATCACACTATGATGATTTCATGCAGAACCTACTACACTGATCACTCATAACATTAAAACCACCTGCCTACTATTGCGTAGTTTACCATTCTGCTTCAGACACAGTTCAGTGACGCATCCTGTCTCTAGACGCATCGATGTGCCAATGGCACCCATAACCTTGTCATTGTTTACACTTTAAGTCGACTTTAGTAGGTACTAACAGGCTGTAGTTGCAGCCTGGAACAACAAAAGAAGATGTTTCTGGAGATGTTCTGGCCCGGAGGCCCGTGTCAAAGTCATTCACATGCTTGCTCATTTCTCCTGTTTCCAAAATCAACATCAGGGACAGAATGCTCACCTGCCGCCACAGAATCCGGTAGTAAATGCACTTCTGAGTTCACCTGTCTGTGGGTATAATGTTGTGGCTGATTGGTGTATACTCTGCACATTACATAATGCTGTATCATATACATTACTGTACTCCCTCTCATACTCAATTCAGATAGTACGTAAGTATACGTGTGAGAGAGTGTGACAGTATGCTCTTGTATTTGAAAGAAAATAGTCAGGTTTGTGAGAGACGATAGGTGTGTAAGGGAGTATAATTGTGTATGTTGGTAAGAGAGGAAAGTTTTCTCCGTATGAAGTTGGTGTAGTGTGTGAGGAAATCTAAAATACGCCTCAAATGGCTCCTTTTAGAGGTACATTTTTCCATAACATCATGCCAATTATATCAGAAGTAAAGAGACAAATATTTTAAAGTTGTACTCCCATCCAGCTCTTGAGTTTCTGCTTAGCCCCTCTAGCTCTAGAGGCTGGAGCTATTGTTTAATTCAGACTCTATATTGTTTACAGGTATGCAGGGTACTGTCCACAGCTGAAGTTCAATGTGGGGAAATGTTATGTTCCACTCACAGCGGAGTTCCTGACCAGCCCTGAGGTGAAACACTGTCTGATCCTTCACACGCCTCATGACCCCCTAACAAAGTCTGCAGCTGTTCCGGAGAGGCATCCCTATCTTCATAAAATTGAACAACATTAAAACTTTGAAGACATTTATAAATTATCATGTAAAATATGTAAATACCAATGAGCGTGTATATGTTGCAGAAATAACAATTCGACATTCAAATTATAGTACAAGACACCATGAAAATGTTAGCATATCTGTGAGAATATGAGAATAATCTGTGTGTGCCTGTAGTTAGATAAGATATCTGGAGTAACAGGAAGACTGTGTCTGCAATGATATGCTGGTGTAAATATTTCATGGCTGTGTGACTAGAAGGAACTAAGTCTGTTCACATCAAGAACAATCTTATCTTCACGGTTAGAGACATCCTGATGATATAATCATGCTCATTGATGTTTCATGCTTCATTCCAAGTAGTCAGAACCACTTTGGCTGCAGCTACACGGAAACATGTGAGAAACCTCTGTCTGCCGGAAAGGGAATGCAAAAAAAATCCAATGACGGTCCACACAGCAACCAGCCATAGTCAACAACACAAACCAAATACCTGAAGTAACTTACCAACACACGTTTTCTATCTCACACTCTCTCTCTCTCTCTCTCTCTCTCTGCCCACACACATGAATAAATGAATACTGGCATGGCTGTTCTGAATAGGTTCACATTGTTAAATTATCCATGCTGTAAATCCAGTGTTGTTTCACTGGTTATGAAATCCATCTTAGAAAAGACCGATCTGCTCAGCTTTCTAGAAAGACAGCTTCACTGTCCGTGTCTGTTTGGGTAATTCGTATTTCGTTTCAGAAAAAAATATTGAAAAATGAAAAAACTAGTGGTAATTAGATTTTTTATTTTGAGATACGAGATTCAAAAATGAAAAAAAAAAAATGTTGCTTTTCAAGACCAAATGGGCTGAACAGAATTTGAAAAATTGGTTTTTGTTTCATTTTCTAATTTGATTACGAGAAAATATAATCACGGGGAGACAGAAATGAAGAAATGATTTGTTTTTTAGTTTTCTAAGAGCGGACGTGGCCGTTTCTGAAAAAAAATACAAAATACCAATACATACACGGACCTTTCACCAACTGTATCTCATATTCCAACACTTTATCACATATTCACAACCAAAAGGTATTATTAACAGTATCATCCATTTTCTTGTGGCTAAAGCTTCCTTATATTTGTACATGGTCACGCAGTTTTTACTGTAATTGTTTCTTGTTAAACCAGTATTTATTAGTATTGTATATATGTTTTTCTATTATTTGTTGGATCTCAGTTAATACTTTTAAACATATATACCATATGTCGAAGCTTGTATAATCGGTCAAGCGTGTTTAGATGATTCTCTTCTATTGTTTGGCCCAGAGACGTAAACTACCTGAGATAAGAATCTCCTACGAACCACTGAAGTGTCTCACTGGAAACCTGTATTTGATGAATGATGACGATCCAAACAGGTACTCTCAGGTACCATGACAGGGCCTTAACCGAATGTTTAGAAAAAAACACATTTGACGTTATGAGAACATTTTGTGATCTGAACACAATGAAATACATTGTGTTCAGATCACTCTTTTTTTTTGAGTGAAAAAAAAATGCATTAAAATGAAGGTCCAGGCAATCAAGGTAGTTTGAAAAGTAAAAGGCCATTAATAAATGTGGTGGAGACATTGACGTAAACCAACGCGTGTTGGCTTACGCCTTTTTAAGGGTGTGGAGACACAAAGCAACAAGCATGGTAATATAAGTTTCAATCACTCCAGGTGTACAGCATAATCAGAAAGTCTTGCAGCCTGTATATCGTCACGTGCTTTTCCAAGATTTGACTAAGAAGGATACAACCTGCAACACAAAGTAATGTCCAAAAAGTAGTGACTGAAAGAATGAGGTCAAGGATACAAGTGGCATCATTCGTAGGAGGGCTAGGCTCAGCCTTAGAGTGGGGAGCTCAGACATCCAGAGGGAGCCCGGAGCAGAGCCACTGCCCCTTAACGTCTGAAGGAGACAATTGGGGTGGTTAAAGCATCTGATGAAGATGAATCCTGTTGGAGGTTTTTCAGGCATGTCCAACTCAGAGGTTAGAACTAGAACTCACTGGATGGACTATACATCTCATCCAGCCCAGGAGGTGCTGGAGAGAGGAACGCCTGGAGTATACTTTGGGCCTACTGCCACCGTAACCCGACAGTGGAAAAGAAGAAGAAAATGTTTGGGAAGCATGATGGAAAAAACAACATTATTTAATCAAACATGGAGATGACAATAAGGTGTTTATAGGAAAAATTATAGGTCAAAGTCTTCATTCAGATCAGGATAACTGATTTTGATTCTGTCCCCCACCGTGCCATCAAAGCTAATGATTTTCTTGAATCACTTCCATGTTGTGCCACCATGTCACATTCGGCAATAGGATAGTTAAAATTCCTAGTGCCTGAACGAGGATTTTTTAATGTCTTTTTTGTTATTGGGTAAATAATTCTTCCACTCTCCTATGTTAATGTTCCCTTCCCTCAGCACCACTGCTTAGAGGGACAGCAGTAGCGCGTCAGTCATTTATCTCAATTATAATACATTTGAAGTCTATTTGGCAGGCTTGTTGATAAAACAGCCATGTAACAGATTAGAATAACTCTTTCTGTTCGGATTTAGTTTTTGGGGATTGCGTCTAAAATTGCCCCTATGCTAACACTTGAACCCAAACAATGACCCACAGACACACTAACAAAGTTAAAAAGTTGATTACGTCCTCTGAATTTGTGATCCTGTCATATGGCACTTATGGTTGTATAGGTTAATTTGGAAAATATTGATGCAGCATGAATACTATCTACCCATTACAAAACATTCCAATGCATTCTTTAAACACTTTGTGTGAGCAGCTCACCAAGCGATGTGTTTTTACAGGTTTTACAGGTCATGTGCCTAAATCGGCAAAGGTTAAGCCATCACTACCAACCAGGCACTGATCCAGTTTGGGAAGCAGTGGCAAAGTGAGCCCACCTCCAAGAACGTCCCAGGAAGAAAAGATATTACAATAACTCATATGTATAAAATCTACCCATCAAACACATGTTTTGTGCCATACAAAGGACACATTCCAGGTCAGTGTCAGTATTACCAACACCTTTAGCACCCTAAACGCTTTGTCACAGCTATTTTACAAGAGTTACTGCAGTTACAGAAACTGCCATTGTTTCACGTTAGGCATCAACTTTAAGCATGTCCAATGCTAATTCATCAACTTTTTGGTCAACTTTTCCAGAATGCATTTTAAGAAGCGTGGCATCCAGAAGATCCTGCAGGCACAGTCATAAAACCATCCTGGACGTCATTTACATGATCAATATTGGCAGGATGGTGTCGTGCATTTGAATGAAAACAAAAATATTTGCTCATGAATAAGCATTTGCACTGACAGCTGTTATCAGTAGAAGACAAACAAATATGTGAAGTCTTTATTGATAGACTCTGATTGTCACTGGGCATTACAGAGAGAACTCAAAGGTTCAGGAAAAGATGCTGGGTGGCTTAATGTCACAAGTTTCACATTATTGCAGTCAAATATAGAAGACATTTTTATGGTTTTGTTCTTTTTCTTTTCTAAAACCCCAGTCTCACAAAACATACCTGACACACATTTAAATACCTGAAACAGCTACCAGAGGGTTTATATTTGTGCAACTGAATAAACGTCACTGGAAGACATACCAATGTACATTTACAAACAAGTTGATACAATTTATACTCAAGTGCCAAAACATTTTTAAAAATCTAACTCTATATGTAACAACCATAAAAAAACAACAATATCAAGACGTTGAGAGAGCTAGCGGCTACTGAAACATTATACTCTAGTCATGAGTATTGTTATCTAGTCATGCATCCTTGGCAAATCCATGCTGGGAATTTGCTCAAAATAGAACGTTTTTGGAAATAAAACCGTCAATCCACAGGTCTTGTGTGTAACATATTTTGCTCTAGTAAAAGTGTATTATTGCTTAATTTTTTCTGCCTCTTATTAGATAAAACATACACTTTCAGAGATAATGACAGCCACCTAAGAGTAAGTGATATATTTTCAGTACATAAATCGACAGCGGTCACACTTTGTGACTGATATTCACTGATAAGACATTGAGGGACATTAAGGGATAAGAGAGGCACCCACTTGAAAAGTAAAATTTTAAAAGAAAAAGCCTTCATTCATAAATTATATCATGGAAACAGCGTTTAAGGTCCACATTGGAAATGATCCAGCCTCTTATGACCACTTTCATGAGGCAATTTTTCACAATTAACATGAGCAGAAAGTAATGAAGAACAGTGATAGTACAGCATCAATTTTCACATAAGGAGCTGGTTTCACATGCTATACAAAAGTTCAAACCATGACCAGTTGTGACGTAGGCTAAGTTTTTGCCAAACTGGTTTTCTTGTAGCAATAAGTGGTTGCTGCTACACAGCTGCATATTCAGAAGAACATAGTTACCTCAAATTACAAAAACTGAATATAAATGGCATCTATCAGATTTTTTTTTTCAAACTAATTTTAAACTATGTAAAGACGGAAGACTTAAAACACACATTTCACCATAAATACAAATACAAATTAGATCTAGATTTTTTTTAGTCTGTGCAAGTGCTGGAGAAGACATGATCGTTCTTCAACAATTGGGAAACACCCTGCATTCTATGATTTAATACATGGATGGAATTCTAGAATGACAGTTATGCTCCAATAACTTCCTTGAGCGAAAAGTCCTGTTTTACAAACGTTTCCTCGGTAGTTTGGGCTCCCGGGAGCCACAATGCCCTCGGTTCGATCACAACCTGAGGCCTTTTGCTGCACATCATCCTCTTTTTCTATCCTTCTTTTGCAGCTGGCACCATGTCAAATAAATAAATAAAAGTAAATTAAACACATCCCTGAAGTTTTAATGGTGTCACCTGATGTAATTTTAAACTAGTTTGACGAAAAAAGTACACACGCATGTAGCAATGGAGTTACAAAACTTCTGTGCAATGCGAAGCTTCATACACGTTACCTATTGCTAAAGGGTTTCACTGTATGGTAGGTGCTGTTTGGTCAGGTCAGCAATGAGATGAGTACAGTGTATAATCATGCAGTTCAAACATTTGATATTGCTTGAAATAACCTCCATTCTTTCCTCACCCCGCAGCGGGTTTAGATTTCAGGACTTCTTGTCAGTCTGGGTTCCACTCCGCTTCATTGACCTGATGGACTCAGCCAACAGCCCGAGCTGCGATCTGTCCAGGTTTAACCACTGTGACGGCCGTTTGTTCCTTTGAAAGCAATGATAAAGAGTTACTGGAGATGTGAAGACAGCTGCACATCAGTCTTCCATTAATCTAGATTCCAAGATGTGAAAATCAAATTGCTAGCTGCTGGTTCATACCTGGGGGTTTGTGCTCCATTATGATTCAGGGAACTGGTCTCTGTCCTGCTGACAGTGTCAGCTGCTCCAAACAGTTTAGCCCAGCGCAGCCAACCCTGACTCCCAGCCTGGGTACAGCTTGATGCATTTAATGTCTCACTGAGTCTCTCTTCTCTCCTCTCAACTTGCCTGCCTTGCATACTTATATGAGACCAAGGATTCTGGCTACAATCTTCCCCTTCAACAACACCACCTATAAGATCTGCTTTCACCGGCCAAAACTCTGGAATGGGAGCCAACACTGGGATACCGCTGGCCTGTGTCACTCTGCTATTCTCCTTAAAACATGTTTGAGAACTTAAAGTCTCTTGTTGATGCGGAACTGTCCAGTGTGAAATCTTAGTTTGCTGACCACCACGGCTGCTGTCTGCTTTCCTGTCAGCTAGCAGTAATGGCCAACTCGTCACTAGTAGAGCAGAGCATGGTTGAGGCGAAGAAACAGCATCCTCCTCCGAACACAGCTGTCGGCTTTCTAACAGTCGTGGCTCCAGGACCAAGTTGAGGTCAAAAGGCAACAAGGACAGTGGCTGTAGAAGAAGTTGCAGCTCCTGAAACAAGGCTCGGCACTGACTCAGTGACATGAACAGAAATCCCCAGGAATGGTAGTTTTGTGTCACCACATCTGTGGAAATAGTAATGGCCAAACACCAAATAGTTATTGGTAATGTTTCAGTATATGAAGAAGTGGTAGACCAGTTGATCAACCAACTGTCATTTATCTCATTGCTTTGTTTCTTGTTGCTTTGGTACAATGTTGCCACATAAAAAAAGCACAGTACAGTAGAGTAATAAGTGTGTGCTCACCTTCTAGACTCTGGAGGTGACTGAGCCAGAATTCCAAAGCTCTCAAGCTGAAAGAAAAAAAGATAACCAACACAACTAAATGTTCATATGGGCCATCATTTTCTCTTTATATCAGGGGTCTCCAACCTGTCAATCACAATTTACACTATGACAGTTGTCAGTCAGCGCCTCCAGCTCACAGGTAAAAATCGAGGCAGAGCACCGAATAGTCATCATATACTAAACCGCCCAAAGTCTTATAGGCCTACGCGCTAAGGGCACAACCAGCTCCAGCAAACTGATGGAGTTGAAGTTGGTATTAAAGACTCTGCAGCTGCTGTCTACCAAGTCCACTGATAAAAGAACAACCACAGATGAGGCCTACTTTCATGTGAGTTACATCCTGGCTAAACACAAACAGCAATTTACTGAAGGATAATTAATCAACCAGGCGTTGAGTGTCCCTGCTGACACTTTGTTCAAAAAGTGTAAAAGCAAAGACAATATTAACACACTCGGAGATACAGTTTCTACGCGATATACGGATGTCCAACCTGATCAGTTGCGTGCCCATTTGGTTAAAGTGGATGCTGAATTTGAATTTATTGGACGAAATGCATGCCAGAAAGGACATTGTAAAAATTCATCACAAATCCTTTCCTTCCCATTTATATTGCCGCTTCATCTGTCAAGTTGCAGGGTGCAATTTTCATGCTACATGGATTGTACATGGAAATAATTAAACGGAGTGCGCTATTGAAATGCAAGCCAGCGAGAGGGGCAGCGACTTTTGGGGACTTGTGCGTAAAGAAAAAAAGACTCGGAAAAGGTTGGTGACCGCTGCTTTAAATCAAAGGTGGAATAAGGACTTACTTGAGGAGGCCCATGAAGAAGGCTCTCAGTCTCATACAATGGTTGCTGAGCTGGGGACATACTCTGATTTTGGAGACCAGGCTATGAAGGATCCTGGTGGATGGGCCTGTAGGAGAGTTTGACAGAAACCAAAAAGTTTGTCAAAGAACCAACAAGGATGATCCATCTCAAACTGGCAAACTGGTTCTAAAATACATTTTTTATTTCACTCTGATCATGATTGCATATACCAGTCTTAGCAGAGATTTCCACAACTCTCCAGGAGTGGTTGCGCTGCTGCCCAATGATGAGATCCAATTTGTGATCCCTGAGACCATCTTCTAGAATATTCTGGATCGCTGGGCACAAATGTTCCAGGACCAGACCAGCAATTGTGGGACTGCGAAAGCTGTTACCCAGTCGCATCTTTGGCAGAATGAAAGAAACATGATGACGTATAGTTCCTGCTTCAGTTCTAGAAAGTCACTAGTATCAGTTTGGGACTTTTCCATTGTGAAACATCTGTCCTACTACTACTCCTTACCTTTGCCTCAGGGTCTCTGGTGCTTCCAAAATGAGCCACGATCAAATCAACAGCCCGGCTCACAGACCTCAACAAACCTTCAGACACAGGTTGTAGACAGGGGTGGCACAAAGTGAAGCTATTTAATGTTTCATATTGCATATTTTTGGGCAGAAACAAAACATTCTTATATCAATATACATTATACAGTATTTATCACATTGTGAATCACCATAATACATCATTTCTGAATCTTACCAGTTGCTGAAATTCTATTAGGGTGGTGGAATGATTCTAAATCATCTGTTTCCAGTACAAATCAATTTGCAGTGATTTCATTGTCTTCTTTTAAGGTATTCTTCAAATAGTGTGATAGTGTGATCGGACACAGCTTAGAATACATTTTTACTTACTTACTAGTAATTTAAATAAAATAAGTGAGGCAGCACAATGGCATAATGGTGGCACTGCTGGTTCACAGCAAGAAGGTTCTGTGTTCACATCCACCAGGGAGCCAGGGGCCATTCTGTGTGGAGCTTGTATGTTCTCATGCCTGTGTGGGTTTCCTAAAAGGTGCTCCAGCTTCCTCTCACAGTCCAAAATCATGCAATATAGGTGAATGTACAGTAAACTGTCCATAGGTGTGAGAGCGAGTAAATTGTTGTTTGTCTCTGCGTATCGGCCATGTGATGAACTGTGACGACAATCAAACACAGGATCAGCAGGTTCAGGCTCCACCCCCTGCGACCCTGAACAGGATAAGCTGTTAGAGGAAATGGATGGATTTTCACCTCTCTAACTAGATCAGAACATATTTGAGAAAGTGTTCCGTGTTTTTATCATTATATTGCAGGAATCCAAAAGCAAATGAAAGCTGAAGATGAAAGAGTCAAGTTGCCTTCACTGACTTGCTATCCCCCTACCTTTCTTCACCTTATGCTGGCTGGCATTTACAAATGTCACAGTATATCCGTTATACATGTTGATGTTGAGTGTTCAACAGTGCTGCAAATTCCTCTGATGTAGATCATCTATCAAAAAATGTTTATATTTCTATAATGAAATTTGCAACAAATGGCCCACACGATGAAAACCAAAAAATGAGATGTATTATAAATCACTCACTGTTCCTACTGCATATTTCTCCTTGCCAGCCTCTCCTGGAGCTTGGATTCGCTCACACATAGGCTACAGAGCTGAAGGCTTGGCCAATCCCGTGCCGGGAGAGTTAAAAATAGGTCCTGTTTGAGAGGAATCCCCTTCAGGGTACTGAAGGCACTGCTGCAGCACAGTTTGAGTATTTATTGCTGCTCTCAACAGCTTATCATTAAACACATAATCCAGTCACTGAGGAATAAAGATGATACAATTACCATTCACATTGCAATGTGTGGGGTATATAATGCCAATTTTGTCAGATTATTTAAGATTTCATTTTAGTCATGTGTCTTTATCCTTTTAAATTTCTATCATATTCAAACCCAATGTTTTTGTTTCTGTCATCTTTATTTGATTATTTAAGATTCATCTGATTGACACCTGGGGAAAAACTGGCTGATATCTAGTAAAATGCATGATTTACATCTGGGGTTGTTTTGCAAGCACTGTATGCATGTCATATTTCTCAATAAGCGCTACGACCCCCAAAAGTCTGATTCCAGAATGGACCATGTCTCTAATCATTCACTTCAACAGATTGAGTCTGAGTGCCAGCTATCCTGAGGGAAACCTCAGACGGAGCCAGCTATTAGATGGTTCCATGACTTTTCTGCCCCTCTACCCAGATTTTACAACCAATTTGCAAAAAAAGACTGCTCCTCCACCTGTTTCCTCTGAAACACCCTGCCCTTCACCCTGCCTCCCAGACGGAGGTCGATCTGTGGAGATGGATCTGTGGAGCATCCGACCCCAAGGGGTCCGATCCCAACCTCCGTCTGCATAGCTCATCAAATGAAGGGGATCCACAATTGACAATATACAAAGAGAGATTTTGTGGTTTTATCGTCAACAATATTGCATGTATCATCTCAATATCATCTTGTCTTGGTCAAGATGGACGAACATTTTTCATCATAGTTTTATGATGTATTAACATATACAGTATTAACACCAGATACACTATATTTAATATATTTATTTAAAAGCAGAAAATGAATGTATATCAGTCGTTCATTGGCCTCACCTCTCCTCTGAAGATGACTGATAGACATGGACTCAAAAGATGTATCGGGTGACGGGCAAAACTCCATGGGTGGCCTGTCACTCAGGATCAACGATTCATTATGTTGAGTCAGAGCTGGCTTCCTACTGAGCCCCACAAAGTCCAGACCAGAGGCAGCAGAAGTTAGCAAACAACTCAAAGAGGAGAGTCGAGGACCTGAGAAAAGACCAGCTGTAAAACTACTGTGAAAAAAGCCAGAGTCCGCTGCATGTGCAGCCCCATCCTGAGAAAACATCTTCTCTGGCTGTAAGCCTGTGGGAGGAGACACGGGTGCCTCTATGTTTGAGCGATGAGTGTTAGTCATTATAGATATAGTAGGTGGTGTATGAGAGAATTCTGAATAGAATGAGGCCCAATTGTGATTGCTTGGCTCAGCGTTGACAGGACTCTGTTCAGGAGTGAGGTTAATAATGTCCTGGTATGTGGGATTTTTGACAAGATTGGACCGATTGGGGCCTATGTTGACATTTAAAAAAGTCTGAGCTTTGGCTGAGTTTGGGCTTGTTTTATCTTGAACCAGTTTCGGCTCTGGGCTAAGGTGGGTCGGATTGTGGCTGCTTTTTGATTTGCATGGACTGGAGGTTCCTTGCCTCCTGTGAGAGTGGCTCCACGTGTGTCTACGGCTGATGTATGCTGGGCTGGGCGTACAGGTGGAGCAGGTATCAGAGCTTGAGGGAGCCTCCAGAAAAACAGGGTAATAGCTCCCCATTGGTGAAACTTGAAGGTTTGAGAAGCATTGACTCCTTTTGCCCCTGAACCTGAAGTCTGGCTGGCAGCTACTCGACTTGCTGCTCTTCTGATTCACATACTGTTCTAGAAGGCAGCCTAGTTGCTGGCCTTGGGGTTTGCCTGTGGGAACCAGAACAAAGGGCTGGATGGGCAGTGAGGTTGGTCTCTGGGCCTTACTGTAGCGCAACCCCGTATTTTCCAATGAACATGCTCCTAAGAGGGAGATAGAGAAAAGAGAAATGGTTGAAACTGATTATTCACTATGCTCTCACAATTATCATCCAACAAGGATAAAAACTCTTTTATTCACAGTTTTACCTTTAAGAGCAGTATCACAATGTTCCTGGTCCACAATCAAAGAAGGCGTTTTGGATGCAACACTTGGGTATTGGTGTTTAGGGCTATGTGGGCTACAGGAACTGGGGGACAGCGAACAGGGAGAGTGGGAGACGTTTTGGATGCTGTGTGTGTGTTTCTGTATGCACAATGCTTTCTCAGTGAAGGTGGTGGTAACTTGGTAATCATGTGCCTGAAACCGATGATCTAGCCTGGCACGGCACTGTGCAGAGGATAAACTCCTTTCCTCCTGTTGATGCCTTTTCTCCTGATGATAATCAAAAAGAATAGAATGGTAAAGATTTGCATGACCATATCACACTTTTCTTAATACAAGATGTTGGTACCACTGTCTATGAAGAAACATGGGGTTCAGCCGGATAATCATAAATGATGTTTTCAAACACTTACTCATGCTTTATAGATCTGCAAATAATTCAAATAATACAATTTTAATGTCTTATGTATCTCAAAAGATATCAGAATTTCATTACAAAATAGTAATATCCAAATCAACCGATTAAGAGATGGATATTATTGTATTGGACAGAATAAAAAAATACTTTTCAAATAACTTGAATTATTTTTTGTCATTTTTCTTTTAAAAAATTATGTCTAGAATAGCTATATAGTTCGAGAAGTAGAAAAAGAGCTTTTTTATTCAATCTTTACCTCTTTTACATCTTTATGTTGTCCATATTTCTTCTCATCAACCAAGAGGTACTCATACGTAGGGAGCAGGATTCTTCTATTCTGATCTTCCGTGCAGCTGGAGCATGCTGGACTGGGTGACTGGGATGATAGGTCACAAGTCACAAGTTTGTAGTACTTCTGGTTGGTCCCGATGGCTAACGTGGCCTGACTTTGGAGGCAGGCTGTCAGGTCTGATACCTCCAGTGAGGAGAGACCTGGGGATAGTGGCTCCAGGGAAAATAAATTGCAGTTTGAGTCGATGCCCTGAGGAGACCAACATGAAGCAGAGGGCATCAGGTCAACCTCCTGCACTGGTGGAGAGTAAATTGTCATGTCATTGTTCTTCACTAGCTTCTTTGGAATAGGTTGGAAGTTGAGGAAGACAGAATCCACAGATGACTGAGAGGGTGGACCTGCAGGACTGCTGAGGTCATAAGATGTGGCAGGGTTGTTGCTCCTGTTATAGATTGTGCAGAAGTTAACCAAGATGCCCTCGGAACTGTTGCAGGAAGAGTCGCTGATATACTCTGTTTGAGAGTTGGAGAAAAGCTCCGGGGTGCGTTTATGTTGGCTGTGGATGCAGCATAAGACATTATCCTTCAGTCTGTCTGAATCATCCTCTCCATTAACTATGCTGCCAGACATGCTTACTTTAAAGCATTGACATTCTGACTGTAACAAGTCCAGCTGGTCAGGCAGGTGAAGGGGCCAGTCTCTGTCACTCTCAGTACCCAGCAGGGTCCCTTCATGACCCCATTCACTGCTCTTGTTCCTGAGGGGCATTGTATAATGTCTAGCACCATTACTTGTAGACCAGTTGGAATTCCCATGTAACACAAAAGATGAGTCCTCGTGATATCGATGGAGATTACCTCCATCACTATCTTCAACTTCCTCATCTAGTTCTGTGCTGGGAAGGAATGAGTTGTGTGACCGCAGACCGCCCCTGTCTCCAGAGGTCTCCTTCTTCAGGTGGGAATTTGTCTCCTCCGGTGATGAATTGGAGTCATACCTCCAGCTGCTGTCACTTCCCCCCTCCTCCTCCGCTCGGTCCTCAATGAGGCTACTGTAGCTGCTGGAAAAAAATCTTCGGCCACCACTGAAGGCATGCTCTCGGTTCAGTGAGTCTTGTTCTGGGAGGGACACAGCTCGTGTCAATCCCACTGAGCAGAGACGGTTAGGTCTTTTAGCTCTGCTGCACAGGGGCTGGACAGGAAGTTGCCAAGTGGGAAGCTGAACCACGGGGAAGTGACAGGCTATCATGGTGTCCCCTGAAAGTCTAGATGCTCCTATCATACTGCTGGATGATGTTTGACCACAGAGGCTGCCATTACCTTCCTAAGATTAAATTCTGAAAGAATAAAATTAAACAGGGTCACATAAAGTGGGATGGATGGATGTGCTGCATAAACATATTCAAGGCCATGCAGGGAATGGTAGAGTACAGGTGTATGTATGGACATTGTTACTTTATATTTAGTGTGAACATATAGTGTGAACATAAAGTAATTTCAAGAGTAATAAAAATGCACTGAAGTATTAGGCCCCCTTATCTTAAAGTGCCCTCCAGAATTTTTAGCACCCTTTTAAAAAACAAAATGACAGTAAAATTAGATATTAAAAATATTATTGTCTATACCCAGGATCTTAAATTCAAATTTATCGCAAAAATCCATATTTTTTTTCAAGTGACATAATCAAAAAAAAATGACTTTCTTACCATGAAACACATTTTTTTTTCATTTGTTTCACAATTTTCCCATAATCATTAACACCCATCATTTCTTAATTTGTGCAGCACATTCTTCTCCTGCTGCAGTGATGAAGTTTGAGAACACATGGAGAAGACATGAGACCATTCCTCCATACAGAAACAGAAAGAAAGAACATTCCAGCTCCAATGCTTGTGGACCGAACTCTTCGGTACATCCAACAGATGTTCTGTGGGGTTTCGATCAGGTGACTTGGACGGCCATGGCAAATCTTTTATTTTGTGATCTCTGAACCATTCTTGGTTTGATTTTGAGGTGTGCTTCAGATCATTTTTCTGCTGGAAGGCCTCTGACAGAGGCTTTAAGGTTTTCATCCAATATCTACTGGTAGTTGATGGAGTTCATGAAACGATTTCTGAATAGATACAACATGACAGAAGAAAATAACAACTAGACAGCACCAAGGCAGCTCAGTCTACTGGTGAAAATTTCCCTGTGAGGTTCACTTCATACAATTTGTGGTGACACATCAATCTCCCTACCGCAACAATTAACAAGACGTCCAGGGCCTTTGAAAGAAAAACAGTCCCACAACATCAGAGATCCACCACCAGTCTTCAGAGTGGGTGTGAGGGTATTTTCTCTTTGGTTTTCTTTCTTGCAATGTCATCTGACCTATGACCTTGTCCAATTGAAAGTCCCAGTGGTGTTTGTTCTAACTTTGAGTGTGGTGTTCTAACTTTGAGTGCTTTAGTTTGTGTGTAGATGGAAGCAGAGGCTTTTTTCTTGCTAACCTCGCAAACAACTTGTGTTGGTTCCATCTGATGGTGGTTTGGGAGACTTTTTGACCCCAAGAACTGACCTCTGCCGTTCTCTAGCTTTCATCCTTGGAGAGAGTTTTGCCAGCCGCAAAATCGTCCTTAAAGAGTATGGGGTGAGTTTGCAGATATTCTCCTCAAGGATGATTTTAAACACCTCTATACCTTTTAAACTTCTTAATTGTTGATGTATTGAAACTGCCATTTTTAACTGTTGAGAAATGTTCTTGTATCCATTTCCATATTTGTGCATCTCTACAACTTTCCTTCACACATCATTGCTGTGTTCTCTGGCCTTTCCCATTGTGAAGAACGTCAAAAAGAGTTAGGCCTGTGTCACCTCATATTTATACCCCAGTGAAACAGGAAGTCATAGTTCATCACCTCAGAGCTCCTGCTCCAACAGCTGATCCTAGAAATATCAGTAGATATCTTCAGTTACCTTTTAATCACAAGATCTTGTAATGGTGGCGATAATTGTGGTACAGAAGAATTTAATGTATATTAATTGAATGAAAGGTTACATTTTTATGAATAATTTGATATAAAGATCAGGGACAAGAACTACACTTATGCATCTCGTTTTAATCCTTTTTTTAAAGGGTGGTAATAATCCTGCTTAAAAGGCACTGTATTCTTGTGGCTCATTTGAGCAGTGAAGTTTATTTCTGACTGGTACGATATCACCATCTTTCTGTATGTATGGAGTGAGAATGTTCTGCACTGTTAGATTATGGAGATGTCTGTAAAGTATGTTTCTAAGTCTGATTTTCACAAATTTTTATTTTTCTTGGTTTGTTGTTCTTACTGGTGTTTCTATATGAAGTGCTTATGTGAATTTACCAGTAGATGTGCTCCTAGATTCGTTTCACATTTTTGGCCCGAATAGCCTTCCTAGCTGCACTGCTGTGCAGAAAAGTCAGGAACCTAGTAAGAGATTTTATTTATTTTTTAATTCTTGAGTAAAAAAACCCCCATATGAA